>CM035414.1:10803183-10883183 GCA_020310875.1 Ceratopteris richardii | reverse complement strand
ATCAAATGCTACATCCCTTGATATCCTCAAGTCCTTTGTGTTTGGGTTGAAGCACCTGTAACCTTTATGATCATTTGAATATCCTAGAAACACACACTTTTCTGCCTTTGGTTGTAGCTTGTGCCTCAATTCACTTGGCACATGTACATAACAAGTAAATCCAAATATCTTCAAGTGGGGAAGATCAGGTTTCTTACCATAATAGGCTTGATATGGTGTCAAGCCATGGATCCCTGAGGTAGGAGCCCTCTTCATAAGATACACGGCGGTATTTGCTGCATCACTCCAAAACATGTTAGGTACATTCATCTCATTAAGCATTGCTCTAGCGATCTCGGCAATGTATCTATTCTTTCTCTCTGCTACTCCATTTTGTTGGGGTGTGTACCTGCATGTTACTTGCCTCTTGATGCCTTGATCCATTAAAAAATCAGAAAACTCATTGGAGAAATATTCTCCCCCTCCATCAGACCTTAGCTTCTTGATATATGTACCTGTTTCCTTCTCTACCATTGCCTTGAATGCTTTGAAACATGTAAACACATCTGATTTGTTTTTTATGAAATAAACCCAAACCATCCTTGTGCAATCATCTATAAAAGTGACAAAGTACTTGTTACCTCCAATGGATTGCTCTTTGGTTGGCCCCCACACATCTGTATGTATCAATTCCAATGGATGTTGGCTTATGTAGCCACTCTTCTTGAATGGAAGTCTCGCTTGCTTCCCTAGTTGACAAGATTCACATAAATGCTTCATACCTTGTCCTTGGAAGTTGGGAAGACCTTCAACCAGCCTCTTGAATTGCATTTCCTTCATTCTTTGTATGTTGATGTGACCTATCCTCTTGTGCCACAAGTCCAAGTCCGAAATCCTCTTGTTTCCATATGTGAAGTAGACATGTTGAGTGGAATGAGAATTTACCTCCAAAGTGAAGAGTCTCCCTTGCTTCTTTCCTCTTGCTATGACCTTGTAACCTTGCTTAGGGTTCTCCACAAAGCATCCACCTTTGTTGAACCTTACTTGATAGCCTCTTTCAACCATTTTCCCAACGGACACCAAGTTCTTTGTGATAGTAGGTACATGCAAGACATCCTTGAGACATCTTCCTTCCTCCTTGTCATCCAAAACTACATCTCCAACATGGAAGATCTCATGGGCTGTATCATCACCTGTTTCTACATGTCCTTTACCTTTGGGAACATGTAGATTAGTAAACCAAGAAGCATTGCAACTCATATGGTTGCTACATCCACTATCAATATACCAAGTGTTATCTACTTTGCTTGAATTCCCATTCATGTGCATCATCAAGAGATTGTCGTTTTCTGAACTTGTAGAAGCATAATTACCTTGGCCTTTGTATGAAGAACCTTGATTATAGCTCCTTTGGTTTCCTCCTTGGTAGCAATCTCTAGCATAGTGGCCAAACTTGCCACATATGTAACATCCTTCGCCATCTTGATTCCTGTTTTGTTGATGTCGTCCTCCTATTCCTCTTGTTCTTCCTCTCCCTCTTTGTGATGAGGGGCCTTGGTCGTGTCCTTGATTGCTTGAGTGGCCTTGCCTTCCTCCAAACCTTCCTTTGCCCCTTCCTTGTCCTCGTCTTCCTTTGCCCCTTTGATTACCTGCATAGAAAACTTGTGCATCCTTGCTTTTAGTTGAACTTCCACCTATGTTCATTTCTTCGGTGACCATGAGAGCAACCAATTGCTCAAAATCGGGAAGATTATCCCTTACATAAACTGAAGTGGTAAAGGGTTTCCACTTTTCATCATCTCTCAAACCATTGAGAGTATAAGCCACAAGATCGTCATCATCTACGTGGCTTCCAATGGATCCAATGCATCTGATAACTCCTTGACCTTAAGTATGTAGTCATTTATGCTCCTCCCTGAGCTCTTCCTAAGGTTGTTGAGCTCATTCTTGAGCTGGATCTTCCTTGCTTTGGTGCTTGTTGGATAAAGCCTTTCAAGTGTCTCCCATACCTTCATGCTTGAATCCAAGTCTTGGATATGGCCGATCATGCTATTGCTAATGTGTTGGGAAAGAATAAAGATAACCCTCTTGTCTCTTTCATTCCATTCCCTAAAGGCCCTTCTCTGGTCATTGGTTGGATTCTCATCCAACCTAGGTCTTGGTTCACTTCCACTAATCAACCCCCAAAGGCCCTTGCCCATAAGATAGTTGGAGACCCTAAATCTCCATGGTTGATAGTTCCCTTTGTCTAGCTTTTCAATTTGAGTGTTGAAGTCTCCCATATCTAGTCTTTGATACTTGACCTAGACCTTGGCTAATTCTCCAATGTGTGTAAAATGAAAATGAGGCTCTGAGGTTACCTCAATCCAAAGCTTTCCTTAGATGGACACCTTGTGCTCTTGAAACTTTGAGTAGAATAGCTCCCCCTTGATGTGAGCTACCTCCAAGAAGCTTTTGTTGATGCAAATCTTCAACCACCAACTCCAAGAGGTCTTCTTGCTTGTATGTGATGCCTCCAAGATGCCCAAATGCTCTGATACCACTGATGGGGGAAGTATCTCAACCCCTAAGCAACGATGAAGCGCGGATGACCTCCACAGGTATCCTTCTTTGACCTCTGCACACCAAAAGTGCTCTTACTCAGAGCTTATGCAGAGAACTCCAGTGCACTTTTGTAGACCTGTAGTAGACACCAAGAGCTTTCCAACAAAACAAATTTTACTTCAAATGGATGCTTACACAAAGAGAAACAATGTCTACAATAGAAGCTAGTTGAATGCTCACAACTGCTAGTCAAGCAGAGACCTCACTTCACTCCAGCAAGCTTTTCTCAGAGATTATACAGAGAATGAATCTCACACTTGGGTCAACTTTAGAGCACTCTAATAGCTACCCAATGCCAACAAAATCATAGCAAATGGATGAATAGAGAAGGAGAACCAGCCCTTACAATAGAGAGCAATATATTTCCAATAGAGCCTAGACACAGAGAGAGATATCAATCACACAACTTCACTAAAATAAATGTTGCTCCCAGATTACTCAGAGAATGCTCCAGAAAATTTGTGAGCCTAAAATAGGCTCTAATAGCTATCCAATGAGACAAGAATTACATCAAATGGATACAATATGAGGGAGAAACAATGCTAACAACTCAGAGGTAGAGAGTTGCAACACTGCCTGCGCACGCACATAGATATGCCTACTAAAAGAAAACAAACAAGCAAGCAAGGCGCTAGCTTAAGCAAGGGGCTTGCTTATCACAACTCCAGCACTTAGTGCTCACTTTACATGAGCTAAAACTCTAAGAAGGTGGCCCAAAAACTTGGAGGAATTAGTTGAGATGACTTGGGGAGTGGTTGAGTGACTTTTCTTGATGGAATCTCGTGGCTTTTGGCTTCCTTTGATTGCTCCACATGTCCATAAAAGATTCCCCACGAATTTGTAGCTTGAAGCTTGACTTTTAACATTACCAAGATGCGAGATCTAGAGACAGAGAGAGTGTGTGTGTGTGTGTAGAGAGAGGTCTATGTGTGTGTGCACAAGACAATGCAGGTCACAATTCGGTTCGCATGCACACGTTTGACAGAAGCAAGCAGTACTCAGTGTAAAACATGCACAAAATGTTGAGTTTTGCTCTCGGGTTCCCAATATGTTTAAAACACAGCTTCAGTATAGGCATCAGTTCAGCACCTATTATTTATTGGAAATTACCGATGCTTATACTGATGCATATACTAATGCCTATATCGAAGGTCGCGATACATCTCGACGATCCGTTTTAAATGGTCATATCAACAGTCAAGTGACCATCGGTATGCTTAAGTGCATTTTTCCAACGTTTATACCGACATGGGGGGTGACCATCAGTATGCCCCTTATATGTTGTAGTGATAGCTCTCTTTACATGTTCAAAAACATCAAGAAGAGTGCTCTTTATACTTCTTCGATAATGAATATTCACCTTTGGGGCTATGTCCTTAACCATGTTCAAGAATATCAAGAAGAGTGCTCTTTATACTTTTTCTACAATGAATATTCACCTTTGGGGCTATGTCCTCAACCAAACTAGTAAATCCATAGGTTTCTTAAAAGGTTTTAGTTGTGGTTGGAGCAAGCACTATAAGTCTATCCAGGTTTCTTGAGCAAAAAGAACGAAGTTGACAAACACTTGCACATGTTGTTGGCTAGTGTTTGTCCTATGAATTCATCCTTTTAGTGTCATTTTATTACATATATTGAGCACATACACACTATCTATGCTTTTGGGGATACTACTTATGTACTTCCATGTGGTCATTGACATAGCAGTTACATATTTGCATAAAGCCTTTGATGTCGATAAAGAGGGTCATGGTGAGGTCTTCATAACTGGGAGACACCCAAATATTGGGGTCTATCTAGTGATACAGGTGGAAGAATTACCCAACCTTGCCATAGGAAATGCATGATAGTTGTTTATAGGTGCTCAACAAGTGTAGTTGGCTTCTTTTGGTTAAGTGATTATATGCAGTGGAGTCAGTGATTGACTATGCAAGTTTACATGTGAGTACTTGTACTTTCATAAGCCTTTTATATTGGTCATATGATCATTTTGGAGATGATACTCTAGCATTTTGTTTTTGAGTTTTTTTGTTAACTATATAGTGGTTGCTTTACTCCTTGATACACATATTGATGTGAGCACATATATTCTCACATAATCCTTTTGGTTGGTCATTCCTGTTCATTATTCCATTTTTATAGGGAGATTGTTGATTTTTTCCTAGAATCTAGCAGTTGGTCATCCTTTTTTGAGCTTTAATGGTGTTTGGACTCTTCAAGATCCATTATAGTTTTACCACCCTTTGTTTTTTGAATTTGGTCTAAGGACAAATGATGAGATCTAGGTTTTGTATCAGTAGAACAAGATTTTTTTTTTTTTAATATAAAGGAAGTTCGGCATTAGCCTACTCTCCCGAACTTGAATTAAATAAAGAAAAGTACAAGAGAAGGGGACTAGTGCCCACGGGACCCCTCAAATCCCACAAAGCAGGGGAAGCTTTTATAGAGCATAGATGGCATTACAAAGAAGGTTAATCACCCTCTCATCACCCTCATGTGGGGCCCACTTGGGTTTAAGCTTGTTATTGATCAAAAGGAGTACTTGATGATGCCTGAAGGGGGGGGATTTCTTACAGTTAACAATCCTTTTGCCAAGGAGGAACAAAGATTTCTCAATTGACCACTCTTTGGGGGAGTCATCGAAGTTGAAAGCACATCTTTCCCGCCAGATTTTCCATAGGATCTCCCCTCTGATGGCGTTCCAGAGAGTCGCGGAGCAGCCGATCGCTTCTCCCAGCAAGGCTTGCTGCCAACTGAGACGTTTCTGAAGTCTAATTTTCTTTCCAACTGTCTGCCAGAGTTTGTTGGAGTTGGGGCAGGTAAAGAAGATGTGTGAAACATCTTCGATAGACCGGTCGCAGTGTTTGCACCAGGGAGGAATCCCACAAAATTTGCTAGCCTTAAGGTTGGTACAGATTCCATGATGAAGAATTCGCCATAAGAGGACAGACTTTTTGATTTCTATGAGGGGGTGCCAGATCGCCATGAACTTCATGTCCCACCGAAGCCGCGTCCATGATAGGCACCACTTCTTGTTGAGGTTAACCTGATAGTCAATCGTTTCTTTGATGTTCGGGATTTTTGATAGGCTATTCCCATTGTGCCATTTGAGACCAAGCGAGCTCGACGTGTCGTGTCCCATGAGAAGGCGAACTTTGTGTCGGTCCAGGTGAGACATCTGCTTTGCAAAGTGTTCCATTCTTCGTACGAAATGTTGACGCAAGGGTCAATATCCTCGAAGTTGATCCAGTGGTTGGTGTCTTGTTTCAAGAGATGTTTCCATTTTTTGAAGCCTTTGTTCCATAACTTCTTGGCATTTTGAATGTTCCAAGATTCCACACTCCGGATGCCATGGATCGAAAACCAGATAGAGTCGTTTTGTCTGATACCGGCTGCCCACTTCCAGTCTTCACTTATTCTTGTGTAGCTTTTGACTTTATTCCAACTCTTCCATAGGGAGCACACGAGATTAGAGCCTTTCGAGAAGACGGGGATCGGGGAAAACAGCAAGGTCAATATGTCAAGATTCTTCCAATTTGGGTTACCCATGAGAGCCAACTCATTCTTGTTTCTGAAGATCAACTTGGCCCACGAGGCCTCCCCGTTGCACCAAGCCTTAATCATCCATTTGGCCGCCAGTTTCTTAGCCATGCACCCAATGTCCAGGATACCAAGTCCCCCACTGTCTCTATGGCTGGTGCAGATGGACCATTTGATTTTAGGCACCCCCCTCCTATTGTGGTCGCCCGTCCAAAGGAAGTTTCTACAAATACTATCCAGCTTGGACAGATCTTGCTCTTTCGGTCTCCAGCAAGAAAGGAAATAAATGGTAGATGATAAGAGGAATGTGTTGATAACCATAGCACGACCAGCAAGATTGATTTGCATCTCCAATAGTTAAGCTTGTTTTTTATTTTTTCCAGCACCCAGTTCCACCGCTGCTCCATAGAGACGCCAAACCCCAAGGGAATCCCAAGAAGCCAAAAACTTTGGCCCTGCGGAATGATTTGACAGCCATGATCAATGAGAAGGTTGGGTTGTGACCCAGCAATAGCTCTAAAGGCGGTCTTAGAGTGGTTGATTGTGGATCCAGAGGCTTCACAAAAAGTAGCCAGACACCTCCAGAATGTCTCCAGGCTGGTACTATCATTGTGAAAAAACGTGTTCATATCATCGGCAAAAAGTCTCATGGTGATCTGACTGTGGTCATGAGGCAAACGGAGGCCTTTGATGTTACCAGCTTCCACTTGATGCTCCACCAGCCTGCTAAGCCCTTCCGTGGCAATGGCAAAGAGAAGGGGAGCCAATGGGCACCCTTGTCTGAGAGATCTTCTAAGTTTGATCACCTTTGAAAGTTTGCCATTAATGTTAATTTGGGTCGATGCATTTCCAAGAAGGGTCGCGCTCATCTTGGTGAACTTTTTACTACATCCAAGATCTTGGAGCGACTGCAGAATATAGTCCCATTCCAGCCTATCGTAGGCTTTATCAAAGTCGATCTTGAGGAAGACCACGTCTTGTTTGGACTCATTTGCAAATTCAAGACCTTCCCAGATATCTATAATGGTTTCCAAAATTGACTAAACCACGCTCTCAAGTGGCAAGAGATTCTGTTGGCAATGACTTTGGCAATGATCTTGTATCCTGTTTGGAGCATCATAATAGGACGCAATTCTCTATTCCGTTCTTTTCCCCTTTTTTGTGTACTAGCTTGATAATGCCATTGTTGAGACAAGAAGGAAGCGCGCCAAACTTGAGCGCCTCTTGCCAAACCAGACGAAGAGGGGTGGCAACCACCAACTTGAAGGATTTAAAGAACTCGTTAGTGAGCCCGTCGGGTCCCGGGCTTTTACCAGAAGGGAGGGCATCAATGACCTGAATGATTTTTGCTTCAGAGATAGGGGCATGTAGCAGGGAGCGAAGGTTGAGTGGTATCTTGTGGGGGGAAACCCTAGATATGGCTGCCATACAGTCCCTTCTATGGTGGGAGAGGAGGTTCGAGGTCCCAAGGAGTCTCCTGAAGTGCCCTTCAATGATCCCAAAGTTATCTTCTTCTGTATTGCATACATTGCAATTTAAGTCTAGCAATAAGGGGATCGATTCTTTGTTATGTTTCCTTTTAAGGATACGGCACATCTCTTTGGTGGGTTTGTCTGCTTTGCCAGCCCACCACTCCTTGAAGAAAATTTACAAATTTTTCCTTTGTATTTCTTCCTCGTATCTCAGCAGCACTCTGATTTTTTGAAGACCTTTCTGGGCTTGAGATTTTCCTTTGTTCACTTCCTCCTCGAGCCTCCAGAGTCTATGATATAGAGCTTCTCTACGAGCCCGCCGCACAGTCTCGAGCATCTTCCTGGATCTAATCATGATCTGTCGTGACTTATCGACCGCAGTTCTCCAACACTTGGCTGGGGACAAGCCGGAGGCGAACGCCTCCTTCCACACATTAGCAAATTCTTGATGGACGGAGGGGAGAGAGAAGGAGGGCGCACTGGCGTGGAACCACGGAGCCTTACGGATCTTGGTGGAAGGTTGGAAAGTGATAACGATCGGGTAGTGATCAGAGATGGTGAGGTCGGTGTGTTGCGAGAGGGAAGGGTGGCCCCACTGATGAGTTAAACTATGAGAAATGTAGGATCTATCAAGTCTAGCTTTCCTCAGGTCCTCGCCTGCTTGGAGATATGAACAAGAAAAGCCATTCGAATCTTTGAATTCGATCAAATCCAAGTGTAGTTTGGTTTTGTCCCACGTTTCTTTCTCTCAACTATCGATGACCCTGCCCTTGCCCATCCATCTATCCATAGGGTCCTCCACACCATGTTGAAGTCACCACAAATAAGCACGTTGTGGGGGAGCGAGTCCAAGGAGGCCCAAGTGTTTAGTCTCTCTAACTCCCCATTAGGGGCATACAAAGAAACTAAAGTAAAACAAAAAGGATCACCAAAAGAAACAGCAATCCATCGATGGCATTCGTCTTCAATGGAGTTCTCAAGCTTTTCAAACCAAAATTGATTAATATCGATTACCGTTCCACCGAACCCCCGCTGGTGTGTCGTTGAAATCCAAACATGGGTCGAGGAGACATGTCTAAGCCGTTTCTGGAGGTCTTCTCCGTCAAATTTAATCTCTTGAATACATATAAATTCTGGGTTTAGGCTAATGTCGCGAAGCCATTGACCAATGATGGTTGCTCTTGAGGGGTCGGTTAGCCCTCTAGCGTTTAACGAGATGATGATCATTGTCATAGTGAGCCCTCTTTGCGAGAGGGAGCTTTGTCCTTTCTTTTCTTGGATTCATCTTTCTTTTTCACTGGGATTGGATCCCGAATTAGCAATAGGTTCTTGTGGGGGCTTTTCCAAGGTAACTCCATAGGTTGTTTTCCTTTGCGGGATGCCTCCTGCTGGGAATAACTAGGAACCATTTTTGACACCGTTTCTGGAATAGTCGATCCGATGATGGAACTTTCACTATCCATGTTATCTTCGTTACTAGTAGTAAAGCCGTCTTCTTTGCTTGTAGTGTAACCCTCTTGGGAGGTTTCTTTATTGTTAGGGATCTCTAGGGCTTTGTCGTTGGTGTCCACCTCAAGTTGGACCCCACCTAGGTAGTCAAACTCATTGATCTCCTTTTCCAGGTTGCAATACAAGTTGCTGGGGGGGAGGGGGGGGGTAACTGACATGTTGTTTCGCTCAGAAGTCACCCTAGGGCTTCTTTTCCTTCTTCTTCTGGCTTTGATGAACCCGTCTGCATCAGCTTTTGGATTAAGGGGGCCCTTGACTTCCTCTTCCTTTGTCGAGTGAGTCAATGCCCCTTTGCTGTCTTGAGCGCACAAGCTATAGAGGAATGTATCAAAGCTATAGAAAACCTCCATGGATGCACACAAGTTCTCTGCACACGATATGTCAACAGAAATCCTAATAATGGTCTGATGGTCGTGTGACAGTCGATTTCGACTAGACTATGACATTTGGGCAGCCTTCCAAGTTCCAACGGAGAGCCTTCCAAGTTCCAAGTTCCGATGGAGAGCCAAGACTTGAACTCAGGACTTCCTCCCACAGCTTCAAGGCATCAGCCACTAGGCTACGTGGGCTTGGACAATGTATTCTGATTCTGGGGGCTGCCCCTCACACAACTTGTAGCAATTCTCATTTAATACAATGTTTATCTCTCTTTTCCTTAAAAGACAAAAAAAGGTTTCCATGGATGCACAGTGTTGTATGTCAGGACAACGTTACAATGCACAGTGAGTGTCAGAACAATGTATCAGAGCTATAGAGGAATGTATCAAAGCTATAGAAAACCTCCATGGATGCACACAAGTTCTCTGCACACGATACATCAACAGAAATCCTAATAATGGCCTGATGGTCGTGTGACAGTCGGTTTCGACTAGACTATGACATTTGGGCAGCCTTCCAAGTTCCGATAGAGAGCCTTCCAAGTTCCAAGTTCCGATGGAGAGCCAAGACTTGAACTTAGGACTTCCTCCCACAGCTTCAAGGCATCAGCCACTAGGCTACGTGGGGTTGGACAATGTATTCTGATTCTGGGGGCCTGCCCCTCACACAACTTGTAGCAATTCTCATTTAATACAATGTTTATCTCTGTTTTCCTTAAAAGACAAAAAAAGGTTTGCATGGATGCACAGTGTTGTATGTCAGGACAATGTTACAATGCACAGTGAGTGTCAGAACAATGTATCAGAGCTATAGAAGAATGTATCAGAGGTATGAAACCTCCGTGGATGCGCACAAATTCTCTGCACGTGATACGTCAACAGAAATCCTTCAATAATGGTCTGACGGTTGTCTGACAGTCGGTTTCGACTAGACTATGACATTTGGGCAGCCTTCCAAGTTTCAACGGAGAGCCTTCCATGTTCCAAGTTCCGACGGAGAGCCAAGACTTGAACTCAGGACTTCCTCCCACAGCTTCAAGGCATCAGCCACTAGGCTACGTGGGCTTGGACAATGTATTCTGATTCTGGGGGCTGCCCCTCACACAACTTGTAGCAATTCTCATTTAATACAATGTTTATCTCTCTTTTCCTTAAAAGACAAAAAAAGGTTTCCATGGATGCATAGTGATGTATGTCAGGACAATGTTACAATGCACAGCGAGTGTCAGAACAATGTATCAGAGCTATAGAGGAATGTATCAAAGCTATAGAAAACCTCCATGGATGCACACAAGTTCTCTGCACACGATACGTCAACAGAAATCCTAATAATGGCCTGATGGTCGTGTGACAATCGGTTTCGACTAGACTATGACATTTGGGCAGCCTTCCAAGTTCCGACAGAGAGCCTTCCAAGTTCCAAGTTCCGATGGAGAGCCAAGACTTGAACTCAGGACTTTCTCCCACAGCTTCAAGGCATCAGCCACTAGGCTACGTGGGCTTGGACAATGTATTCTGATTCTGGGGGCCTGCCCCTCACACAACTTGTAGCAATTCTCATTTAATACAATGTTTATCTCTGTTTTCCTTAAAAGACAAAAAAAGGTTTGCATGGATGCACAGTGTTGTATGTCAGGACAATGTTACAATGCACAGTGAGTGTCATAACAATGTATCAGAGCTATGAAACCTCCGTGGATGCGCACAAATTCTCTGCACGCGATACGTCAACAGAAATCCTTGAATAATGGTCTGACGGTCGTCTGACAGTCTGTTTCGACTAGTCTATGACATTTGGGCAGCCTTCCGACGGAGAGCCTCATGCATGATTGATTATGTAGCTTGCATCATTCAATGTAGTCTACGGAGATGGTGTTTGCAGATGCCGCCGAAGAAGCGAACAGTTGCAATCTCGGAGGCTGGAGCGGCTATAAGAAGAGTAGTGCATGTACCATCCTTTCAGCAGGTTGCAGCTTCCACATTCGCAGTTTGATACGTAGGTTGCGCTCTTTGTAGATAGAACAGCAAGAATGAGGTCCATATTCTTCCTTCTGCTGGTCGTGGGGGTTGTGGTCGCTGGGGCGGCGGCGGCGGCGGCGGCGGCGGCGGCAGAGGAGCCGGCATACAAAAGCGCGTCGGAGCGGCAAGGCAGCAGCCTTCGTCCCGGCTTCCAATCGAACGACGACAAGGTCACCTCCTCGTTCATGGCGCATACTACTAAGCCAGCAGGGGCCCATAACACTGTGCTCGATGACGCCAAGTTCAACTGCCGCTGCAGACCCATCTGCCGCATCAGGCCCCAAACTTGCCGACCTTGCTGCCAAGGACAGTAATGCCAGAATCTTTGTTGCGCTTCCATCCGCTTCGCATCCCATGTATCCACATAGCATCGTGTGCACTCCATTCCGCATCGTGTGCACTTGATTCCGCACTCCATCGACGCGCTTCTTCCACCACAAGCACTATCACCTCTTTCTGTTACTGTATCGACATAGCAGCGTGTGCACTCCATTCCGCATCATGCGTGGTTGTGGTTGTCGACGCGCTTCTTCCACCACAAGCACTATCACCTCCTTCTGTTAGTCTATCGCTTCTTAATGGCAGATGTCTCATGTTTCGTTCTCAACAGACTGCAATGCCCCATCTCAATTCTGTGTTTCGCTAATTCTGTGGAATATATTGCACCTCTCCAACAACTTCATCTTGTCCTTGAACCAATTTTAATAGAGATATTTGGGGTTGGGGCGGGGGGGAGGGGGGAGGAAGGAGAGTACATGTGCATGCATATGAAAATGTATAAGTGTATGTGTGTGCTTGCTCGTGCTTTCTGTATGAATGAATGTTTATACAAGAGATTTATAACAATTTTTAAGCTTCGCTTATTAACTACCTTACATGCTCTCGCAAGTAATTATTGTTCTCTTCTCTTCGTTGATGTTTTTTCTCATTGCCCTAAATATGTTTTCCAACTACCCTAGAACAACAAGTATTGAAGTCTTAAGCTTTCTCAGAAATGGTTCTAAAGACTCCAGTGTAATCCAAAAAAGCTTTCCATCGCTTGACTTGGATTGTGGTAGGTCTAGCGATCAATCCCTCCAAGATAGACTACTCAAAATTTACATCGTGATTCCACATAGACTCATACAGAGAGGTTGTAGACATGAAATTCGAGATCAATGATGGCCTTTGCACACTGAATGAGGACATAAAAGAGCGTAAATTAATTCATGATATCGTGTAACAGGTATGCAGATACAAATCACCTACACAAAAAAAGGAAACTACAATTCGTAGTCATCTTTAAGTCAATTAGCACTAATGAAAAAGCTAATGCATGTGGAAGGAACATGACTCTCTTTGAAACTCCCAAAAGTTTACGATGATGCGGAATACGTGTTTAGCGTTGATTCATTCACTTGAATTTGTGTTTTGCCTTAAGTAATAAAATTTATCTCTTATTTCATAATAATTGTGACAAGGCGTTTTTAATGTTTATCTGTAAGCATCACACACACTCTCTCTCTCTCTGTATATATATTGAATTTGTGTTTTGCCTTAAGTAATAATTTTTCCCTTTTATTTCATAACAATTGTCAGGTGTTTTTTATTTTTACTTGTAAGCATCTCTAGCACATATATATATATATATATATATATATATATATATATATATATATATATATATATATATATATATATATATATATATATATATATATATATGTGTGTGTGTGTGTGTGTCATCTATGTATCTATTTATGTATGCATTCATGTATGTACGTATGTTTCGATTTACAAAATTTCAAAAAAATTTCTGTACAAAATGTATGATGCCACCAAAAAATCAGACCAAAGGACATGAGTTTGAATATTAGCGAAATATAAGAACCAACATATCAAGACAAAGAAGAGTAAGACTGATTCTTGATTCCTTTTGGTTGATGATTTTTACAAACATATATTGATATGACATTATACGTCTTTGGTGACACTCCACAATAATTATATTACTCCATGCACGAATTGGATCCATCCTCCAAACCTAGAATCTTAAAAGAAAACAAGGATAGAGCATGTTGGTAGTTGTTGCAATAAAATAAAGTAGTTAAAGTAGACGTTTAAAGGTTTTAGATACGTATGTATGTATGCATGCATGAATGTATGTATGTATGTATATGTATGTATGTATGTATGTATGTATGTTTGTATGCATGTATGTATTTGTATATGTATGTGTGTATGTATGTAACTGTGTGTTATTCTTATCATTTATTTTATAGCAGGTGCACACACACACATGTGTGTGTGTGTGTGTGGATGTGTTTGTATACATTGTATGTATGTTCGTCTACGTGAGTTACATGCTATGTCCACGTAAAAGGCTAATGTGTTATATTGATTATGTAAATATGAGGAATGAAGATAAATACTTGTTCCTCTTTGTTGAGTGTTCGATACTCCATCCTTTTGTTCAAGTGTTCATTCACCCTCATGAACTTCATTTATCTCACATGTGAGGATATTTTCCCTCAATTTCATATAAGGAGGGCCTCACTTCACTCCACACAAGCCATTCAATTAAGCTCTTGGCAAGAGTGCTCACATTCTCTTCATTGAGTCTCCATGGTCATAGTCGACCATTTTTTGTAAGCTCATTTTTATTTATATGATTCTTCATGCTTTCTTTTCTTTTCTTTCTACCTCCATAGCTTGGTAGGATGGTTTGATAGTAGACTAGGAGTAGCTTCTCTTAATTTCAACAAGGTATTATAACATAGGTTGTTTTTCATTTCCACACTCTTGGATCTTGGTTCGTGCTAAATATCTTCATGACATTCTCTATGTTCCCTCCCTTCCCTCTCATACTTGTAAGTGTGCTCAAGAAGTGGTTTTTTCGTTATGAATATGCACTTCATCTTGCACTCAACTATATATGAGCAACAACAACACACCATCGAAAGTTGAATAATGTTAAATGAATGTCTAAAATCTTGCATCTTCCTTCATCATCCACTATGTTGGGCAATGAAGAAGAAGTGCACGAGATACTCAACACCTCAAGAAAGATTGATAGAGCATGAGATAGCAAAAAGTATTAGGGAGATTCTCACATTTCAAATAATTTTATATTCACTATGAAATATCTCCTTTTACTCCTCGCAATAGTTACAACTCATTCAATGAGGGATGATTGGGTGAGAGACAATGAAAGCATGAGAGATGAGGGTACTCATGTAAAAGGGAGGATTCACTATGTAGAGGGGTGAATGCTAGCATTGCTATGGTAGAAAAACATGGCAACGGTAGTAAAAAGAGCAAGCTCACAATACCACACATGTAACAATCAACAAAGCCTATCAGAGGCATGGGTGCAACTGGCTGTGGCTATAGACAACAAGAAAGTTTAGAGAAATTCCTTCTACAATGCACCATCCCTCAAAGAGGAGATCACATCCCACGAAAAGAAGGTTGAGCCCCAAATCTATGCGCATTTGGCCAACACACTCAATACAATATGCAATGGATGTTCTGAATTGTTTGGAGAGTATGTGCTATGGAGTTTAGGATACTAGTAGGCACAATTCTATCTCATACAAAGAGAACACATAAGAATTGCTCTCTATTCTACACATAGAACTACACTAAATCTAGTGGAGAGTGCAAGAATCACAATTGATATCTTGAATTGATGCAGGCATGTCCACCTAGTAAGAACCTCTTCCAGCTCATGTGCAAGGGATGGAAGTGAGAAAGCTACAAATCTACACAACTGACATACGTGAGGCTACAAGGTGCAAGAAGAAATGACCTAACACCATAAATGATGTCGTTTCTTTTGGCTCGGTTGCATATCTTGAATGGGTAAAAGACAAGCATTGTCGAGAAAGAGATCATAAAGAGAGAGCATGTTGCATCATGTTTTTGGCTTAATTTCATCTCTTGAATGAGAAAAAGATAGAGATGTTAATAGATATAGATCTTTTTTCTATCAATAGAAGCAACTTGTAAAATTTCTAAAGAACATTCGGAATGATTATCAAGATGCTAGAGACAAAGGATAGAGCAACACATGTATACAATATTTTGCAAAAGAAAGGAGAAAAATACTATCAGGGAGATAGCTAATGCATTTTATGTATTCTCAAGCAATGACAATATTAAATCAAATACTTGTATAAATATGCATATCATGATGCAGATGACATATGGCTCCTTATAGGGGATTGGGCACCACTAGCTTGTTAAAGAAGGTAGGACCTTCCCAAAGCCATAAATATTTCAATGATTGTGTGTCTGCATATGCATGATCTCTCTATATTTCAACTCAAGCAACAAAGGAGAAGAACAAAGGAAACAAAAAACAAACTCATGAGGCAAGGACAAAGGCAAAGGCTACAATGGATTTTGAAAGATCCCATCAATGGATCCAAAGAAGGATACAACATCAAAAAGTTCCTCATCAAATCAAGATCAAAAGTGACAAATGGATCCAAAGCACCACCTACCCCATTACGTAAACCCTCCGACATGTCTAGGGATCCCATATATCCTTAGATATTCCTGATAAGTGCTTGGATCCCAAATGTCCAACTATATGTCTTGGGATCCCATATGTTTGTATGTATTTATGTATGTATGTGTATGTTTTTGTATATGTATGTGTGAATGTATGTAATTGTGTGTTATTCTTATCATTTATTTTATAGCAGGTTTACACACACACACATATATATGTGCGCATGTTTATATTTCTATGTATGTATACATTGTATGTATGTTTGTCTACGTGAGTTACATGTTCTGTTCACATAAAAGGCTAATTTGTTATTTTGATTATGTAAATATGAGGAATGACGATAAATACTTGTTACGTTTTGTTGAGTGTTTGATACTCCATCCTTCTGTTCAAGACTTGTTTCACTCTCATGCACTTCATTTATCTCACATGCTCATAGACCATTTTTTGTAAGTTCATTTTTATTTATATGATTCGTCATGTTTTCTTTTCTTTTCTTTCTACCTCCATAGCTTGGTAGGATGGTTTGATACTAGACTAGGAGTAGCTTCTCTTAACTTCAACAAGGTATTATAACATAGGTTGTTTTCATTTCCACACTCTTAGATCTTGGTCCGTGCTAAATATCTTCATGCCATTCTCTTTGTTCCTTCCTTTCCCTCTCATACTTTTAAGTGTGCGCAAGAAGTGGTTTTTTGTCATGAAGATGCACTTCACCTTGCACTCTAGTATATATGTGCAGCAACAACACACCATCTGAAGTTGAATAATTTTAAATGAATGTTTGAAATGTTGCATCTTCCTTCATCATCCACTATCTTATGCAACAAAGAAAAAGTGCAGGAGATACTCAACAGCTCAAGAAAGATTGATAGAGCATGAGAAAGCAAAAAGTATTAGGGAGATTCTCGCATTCTAGATAAGTTTATATTCACTATGAAAGATCTCTTTTTACTCCTCGCAATCGTTACACCTCATTCAATGAGAGATGACTGAGTGAGAGACAATGAAACCATGAGAGATGAGGGTACTTGTATAAAAGGGAGGATTCACTATGTAGAGGGGTGAATGCTAGCATTGCTATGCTAAAAGAACATGGCAACGATAGTAAATGGAGCAAGCTCACCATACCACACATGTAACAATCAAACAAAGCCTATCAAAGGCATGGGTGCAGTTGACGGACACTGTGGATAATAAGAAATTTTAGAGAAATTCCTTCTAGAATGTACCATCCCTTAAAGAGGAGATCACATCCCAAGAGAAGAAGGTTGAGCCCCAAATCTATGGGCATTTGGCTAACACACTCAATACAATATGCAATGGATGTTCTGAATTGTTTAGAGAGTATGTGCTATGGAGTTTAGGATACTAGTAGGCACAATTCTATCTCATACAAAGAGAACACATAAGAATTGCTCTCTATTCTGCACAGGGAACTACACTAAATCTAATGGAGACTGCAAGAATCACAATTGATATCTGGAATTGATGTAGGCATGTCCACCTAGTAAGAACCTCTTCCAGCTCACGTGAAAGGGATGGAAGTGAGAAAGCTACAAATTTGCACAACTACCATACTCGAGGCTACAAGCTGCAAGAAGAAATGACCTCACACCATAAATGATGTCATTTCTTTTGGCTTGGTTGCATATCTTGAATGAGTAAAAGACAAGCATTGTCAAGAAAGAGAGCATAAAGACAAAGCATGTTGCATCATTTTTTTGTCTTAATTTCATCTCTTGAATGAGAAAAAGACACGCAAGCATTGTTTAGTGAGAGAGCATCAAGGTATATAGAGATCTTAGTAGATATATATCTTTTTTCTATTAATAGAAGCAACTTGTAAAATTTCTAAAGAAAGTTTGGAATGATTATCAGTATGCTAGAGAGAAAGGATAGAGCGACACATGTATACAATATTTTGCAGAAGAAAGGATAACAATACTACCAAGGAAATAGCTAATGCTTTTTATGTATCCTCTAGCTATGAGAATGTCAAATTAAATGCTTGTATAAATATGCATGCCGTGATGCATATGACATATGGCTCCTTGATGGGATTAGGCACCATGAGCTTGTTAAAGAAGGTAGGACCTTCCCAAAGCCATAAATATCTCAATGATTATGTGTCATATGTAGAATCTCTCTATACTTCAACTCAAGCAACAAAGTGGAAGAACAAAGGAAACAAAAAACAAACTCATGAGGCAAGGACAAAGGCAAAGGCTACAATGAATTTTGAATGATCCCATCAATCGATCTAAAGAAGGATACAATATCAAAAAGGTCCTCATCAAATCAAGATCAAAAGTGGCAAATGGATCCAAAGCACCACCTACCCCATTACGTAAACCCTCCTACATGTCTACGGATCCCATATGTCCCTAGATCTTGATGAGTGCTTGGATCCCAAATGTCCAACTATATGTCTTGGGATCCCATATGTCCCAATATCCTTGCAATTCCATATGTCCCACCATCGTGGGTCTCATACGCTTGTGGATGCAAAACCATATGGAGGCCATATGTCCATGAAATCCAAGGGATACCATATGTCCCAAATATAGATCCCATACGTCCCAGTTATGTCTAAAGATCCCATATGACCTTATCCTAAAACCCAATGACCTAAGTGATCCCATATATCACTAGTTTCCTACATTATAAATAAAACAAAAGGTTCATCACATGGAGGGGGGTGTTGAGAGTCCCATGCTCTGATATTTTATCCAAGTCTTGGTTCACTCTCATGTAAGCTCATTTACCCCACATGCAAGGGTGTTTGCATGCAGCTCCATGTAAGGAGGTCCTCACTGCACTCCCCAAAAGCTATTCACTCAAGCTCCTGTCATGGGTGCCCACACTCTCCTCATGGAGTCTCCATGCTATTGTAAGTCAATTTCTATTTATTTAGTTCATCATGTTTTCTTATCTTTTTCGTCTTCTTCCACAGCTTGGTAGGATGGTGTTTGATAGTAGGTGAGGATTAGATTCTCTAAATTTCAACACTTTTTTGAAATGAGAAGAGAGTTCTACCTACTATTTTCATACCTTCTATCAAGAGAAAGGAGATTAGGAGGCGATTTCTCACACACTCTCACATACAAAGAGACGAGCATAAAGCTTGAGGCAAGGAAGAATGATCTTCTTCCTCTTCCTCTATTACATAAATAGAATATACAATAATGAAATATACAATACAACTAGTACAATATATAAAGAATAGTACAAGAATGAACTAGTAAAGCTCAATAAAGTATCCCTAACGTATCTTGGTATGACCACTATACATGTCAAAGAAATAAAAAGTGATATCTGTCATCCTCCATCATCACATGTTGAACTTGATATCTCAACACTCCCCCTCAAGCTCAATGTCATTTCTATAATCCAAGCATCTTCTAAAACTTCTTCAACTTCTTTGCTCCAAGTGTGTTAGTGAAAATATCAACAAGCTCCTCATCTGTCCTCACATAAACAAGATCAATATCACATGCTAATACATTTTCCTTGATTAAGTGATAATGTACTTCGATATACTTTGCTCTAACAGGAAAAACATGATTCCACTTGTTGGAGCTCGAGGTCTACGAAAGCATGTGAACAACACAAGGAAGAAGAAGAAGCTTGGAGCACAACACACAATACTAAATGTATTACCACTAGAATATGCAAAGATAAGTAACCCATTAGGGCATAGGCATATACACAAGCTAGGGGGAAAAAACCTCCTAAAGAGGAAAAAAAGTGCCCCGATGGTCCTAGAGTGTTCACACATATCACTACCTAAATATATCAACAAACCCCCCTTCGGACTGATGCAATGAACAAGGAGATGACACTCATGTATAAGGAAGTGCCAAGCTATGTTGAATCAATCCACAAAAGGAAGCAAGCCCAAAGATTTGTGGAAAGCTTCAAACTTCTCCCTAGGCAGAGACTTTGTGAAAAGGTCTGCAATGTTCTCCTGCATGGGCACATATGCCAAGCGGATTTCTCTGCTGGCGAACCTCTCTCTGACATAATGATAATGCACCACAATGAGCTTAGTGTGAGCATGGAACACAGGGTTCCTCGCAACTACCAATGCACTCTAACTGTCAGTGAAGATGGTGGTGGTAAAAGACTCACCAACACCCAAATCATCCATAAGGCATCTGAGCCACACACACAGTAAACAGTTGCTATGAAAGCTACCCTATACTCAGCCTCACAATTGGAAGTGGCCATAGTAAGCTACTTCTTGCTCAACCAAGATCTACATGAGCTACCAATCTTGAAGCAAAAGCCACTAGTGGACACATGAGTGTCATAGCAACCAGTCCAATCAGAGTCAAAAAAGCATGTAAATATGGCGGTAATAATCCCCGACATGGGATAAAACAATCTAAGTAGCCCGGTACCACTCAAGTTGCGAAAGATGCGCTTAACCGCCTACCAATGCTTGAGACTTGGGCAATGCATAAATCTGCTCATCTATGAGACAACAAAGTGAATATCTAGCTCAGTAATGCATAAGTAAATCAAGCATCCAACAACCTCCTAATAGAGAACAACATCGGATGCATCTCCAAAAGACTCAATCCTAAACTTATCTCCATAGGAGTGGCAATACGTTTATAGTCTTCAAGGCCAAAACACTACAATAATGTGTCAACATATTTCAATTTGACACAAAGCCATTCCATTGTCAATTTGCATAAACTCAATGCCCAAATAATGATGCAAATGCCCCAAATTAGACATCTCAAATAAGGCATGCAAATCATCCTTAAAATCAATAATGTGCTTGTCGTGAGGACTAGTGAGCACCATTTCATCAACATACACAACAATGATTAGAAGCACATCATTAGCACACTTAACATATAAGGTGCTTTTAGTAAGATTGTTATTAAAACCATGTACAATTAAATAGGCATGTATCTTTTCATACCAAGCACGTGGTGCTTGCTTTAAACCATATATTGCCTTCTTTAACCTACATACCTAGTTTTCATCCCTTTCTGCACAAAGCCACGAGGCTAGAAAACATAAAATTCTGCATGCAAGTCACCATTCAGAAACACAGTTTTAATCTCCAACTTTAAGTATTTTGATAGCGATGCACCACAGTGTGCTCTCCTTCTTGAGAGCTCCACGATGATATCCCCAAAGTAGAAAATAGAGCTCCTAAGGCCGCACACAATACTCTATACAGAGGCTGAAGAATACGTAAAAAAACACACTACACAGGGAGCATGAAGACAGACTTCTTAGGTCTTACAAATGCGATCGAACTTACAGTCTGTGGCTGACCAGACCACTATATGTTTTATTAAAGAACACATAGAAGGAAGTTTTCGGTGTCCATTTTGCCTTTCACATGGACACTAACGGTAAAATCTCCCACTAATTGCCAATATGGCCAAAGTAACTATGGGAGAAAAATAAAGAATGATAAAGAATACTTGAGTGAAGTATACAAACTATACCTCCCACCTGATGGGCATATTACACAGTATACAAGTGACTATGTAAGATCATGAATCAAGTAACCCCCATCAAGTGATAGTAGTGTCGAAAGCTATCATGTGGTAGAGCTTTAGTCAAAGCATCTACAACATTATCTTGAGTGTGAACCTTCTCAAGAATAATGCACTCAGTGGATAAGCAATCTTTAATAAGTGATACCTCACCTCAATGTGCTTGGTCTTTGCATGATAGACCCGATTCTTAGCCAAAGCAATGGCACTTTGACTGTCACTAAGCAAATGAGGTACATGCTGAGGTAAACCCACATCACTAGCAATATGAGAAATCCAGAATGCTTCCTTACATGTCTCACTTGTTGCAACATACTCTGCTTTTGTGGTGGAGACAGTTGTACATCCTTGAAGATGAGATCTCCAAGAGATAGCACCTCCAACAAAATGAAAAATGTACAACCAGCATAGTAAGAATCTATGTAATCAATAATGGATGCTTTCCCTCTACCTAAGCATAGACACTTGTCCTTGGTGCCACTTAGATATCTCAAAATCGTCTTGACCACTTCTCAATGTTTCTTGCTAGGATTAGACATATATATGCTCACAACTCCCACTACAAATGCAATGTTTGGTCTCGTAGCTACCATAGCATACATGAGATTGCCAACAATAGACTAATAGGGAATTTTGGTCATGAATTCCTTTTCCTCATCTGAATTGAGGCAATCATCCTTGCTCAATTTCACATATGTGAGTAAAGTTGGATTCAATGCCTTTCCACCCTCCATATTGAACCTGTGAAGTGCTTTGGATATGTACTCACTTTGAGACAAGTATATGCATCTTTTACTCCTATCAGGAGTAATGTGCATGCCAAGAATATGTTTGGCATCCCCCAAATCCTTCATATCAAATGTCTGGCTCAACTTCTCTTTGAGAATTGACGTCATAAGAGGACTAGCAATCAGCATATCATCGACATAAAGTATCAAGCATATCAAGCTACCATCTACAAATATCTTTGTGTAGAGACAATGATCCTCATTGCTTCGAGAATAGCCTTGAGGCTTCATAAAAGCATCAAACTTTTGGTACCATTGTCTAAGGGAATGTTTAAGTCCATACAAGCTCTTCTTTAGCTTATAGACTTTCCTTGCCAGGAACTACATAACCCTCTGGTTGTTCCATATGGATCTGATCTGTAAGATCTCCATGCAAGAAAGCATTTTTCACATCCATTTGGAGTAGCTCTAAGTCCTACATTGCAATGAATCCAAGCAACATGCGCAGGGTAGTCATCTTTACCATTGGAGAGAAGAGTTCCTCAAAATCAACACCATGTTGTTGCTTAAAAACCTTTGCAATGAGTCATGCTTTATACTTTGGAGAAGCACTATCTAATGTGAATTTTAGCTTGTATACCCATTTATATGGTAAAGCTTTTCTACCCTTTGGCAAAGGTACTAAATCCCAAGTACCATTCTTGTGATTAGAATCTAACTCACTCTTCATGGCACGCTTCCACTTGACATGATCCTTTGGCTGCATAGCCTCTTTGTAGCAAGACAGCTCACCGGCATCTATTTGCATAACAAAATCTAAACCTGGAACATTTCTATCACGTGGATGTGAGACACGTGCAAAACGTCTCAATTGTTGTTGAACAGGAACATGTGTAGACTGATCTAAATGGACATTCTCTTGAACATCCCTATGTGCATCATTTTTATGCATGCTAACCGGAGGACTATCCTCAAACACCACTCTTCTCACTTCAACCTCCTTAATGGGATGTTTGTGCATGTGAGACTCATTAAAAATGGCATCACTACGTTTGATCACTGACCATGTTTTAGGATTCCATAAGCGATATCCAAATTGTCCTTCTTGACCATATCCAAGAAAAATGCATTTCTTTTATTTATGGTCCAACTTCTATCTAAGATTCTTTAGTATATGAACATAGGCTTCACACCCCAAAATGGTGGCTTCCTTGTCCACAACTCTTGGAACACTTTCAGACCTTTCACAATACTAGGTGCAAGGTTAATCAGATGAACTACAGTCAATATTGCTTCTGCCCAAAAGCCTTGTGAGAGGTTTGCATGATGCAACATAGAGACTACTCTATCTTGAATAGTTATATTCACCTCTCAACTACACCATTCTCTACTAGGGTATAAGAAGCTGTAAACTCTCTACGAATCCCTCTTAAGTGACACAAAAGGCTGAAATCATGTGAGATATACTCACAGCCGTTATCTGAATGTAAAGCCTTAAGCTTAGTTCCTTTTTCAGTCTCAACTGAAGCAAGATATTTTCTGAAAGTAGGGAATACCTCATCCTTTGATTTGATAGGATATACCCAAACTTTTCTAGAAGCATCATCTATGAAAGTGACAAAGTAAATAGAACCACCTAAGGACCTAGTGGGCATAGGACCACACACATCTATATGAAGGAGATCTAAAGGCTAAATTGAAGAGTGAATGTGTATTCTATGCACATTTCTGGTTTGCTTTCCATATTGACAATGATCACAAAATGAGAAATCCAAAAAAGACAACACAGGTAAGTAGCCAGAATGAGAAAGATTTTTCATTCCACTATGAGATATATGGTCCAAATGACCATGCCAAACAAGCCATAGATATTTGTGATACAAATAAAGGATAAAGTGAGCCAACTTTGCATCCTTTTGCAATAACCATATTGCCCTTTGATATGCAAAAAGACAGAGCATAGAAGACAACTTTGCAACCAAGGTCATCAAGTTGACAAGCTGACATCAAATTGCATGATAACTGAGGTACATGGCATACATTATGCATAATAAATTTTGAACCATCAATGAACTCCACAACCACATCCCCAATCCCGACAACATCACACTGGTAAGAGTCACCAAGTCTCAGGGTACCAAGAGACTTTGCTGCATAATTAGAGAACCATTCTCTATGTGGTCTCACATGGAAAGAAGCACCAGAATCTAGCAGCCACGTGTGGGAAAGAGAAGCAACCATAAGAGCCTTAGTTGGCACAGTACTATCAAGTGGCAACACATCAGCATCATCAAAAATAGCATTAACTTCTTCAATCTTCACAGTGGAATTAGATGATGCAAGTAACTATTTAACATGCCAACATTCTATCCTTTACCTTTAGCATTCTATAATGCATTATAGTCTTTCTTCATGTTTCCTTTCTTATTAAAATAATGGCATTTGATATCCTTCTTCCTTGATTTACTTCTACTCTTATTCTGTTGACCATTCTTTTCCTTGTTCTTGCTCCCGCCACATTGCTAATTCTTTCCTTGGTAAGAATCAGGAATCTTATATGCATCTCCACTTTGAGTGCCAGCCATAGATTTTCTATGAATCTCCTCACTCAAGACACATACATCATCATAGACGCGTTTACCGTTATGTGCACTATTGCTAATAGTTGTGCAAAACTTATCCCATGATGATGGCAAAGTGCATAATAGCAATACTACTTTCATTGCATTATCCATATCCATTTTTTGAGTATGTAATTGGGAGAATATAGCATCAAACTCAAACACTATCTTTGTCCTTCATACGAAGGTCATATAATTTTCTCATCATATACACTTTATTTGATGTTATCTCTTTTTCATATATTATATTGCATAACTTCTTCCAAAGCTCCTCTACACTTTCATAGTCTAATAATGTAAAGTAAACAATATCTCCTAGGTGCAAGTGAAAGGTAGACCTGACCATTTCATCTAACTCATCCGAATTATCTTCATCCATGTTAGCAGGCTTCTTTGAAATTCCATTTACTAGCTTCCATTGCCTCCTTTGAATCAGCACATCTTTAATCTGATTCTTCCATACAGCAAAGTTTGTGAAATCAAATTTTTGGATCTCAAAATGGTCTTTGCCCTATAAGTTATAGCTCCTTCTCGGAACATTGGCACTAGACCCTGATCCACCAAAAGTGCCTGAGACCTCTCATGCCATGATGATGGAGAACTAAATGGAATGATACTGGCATTACAAGAGTCCAAACACCAATGAATAAGTGTGTCAAGGAGTAAATCGATCACTATATAGTTGACTAAACCAGAAATCTGGAAAACTTCTGCCAGAATATCCTTTGCAAAATGAGCATATGACGAGTGTCAAAATATCATAAAACTGCAAGCACTAACATGTTTACTTACATAGTGAATCATTGACTCCACTACATATAATCGCTTACCCAATAGAAGCCAACTAGGCTTATCGATCACCCATGAACAACTATCATAAATCTCCTATGGAGAGGCTGGGTAAGTCTTCCACCTGCATCACCGAAGAGACGCGGACATCTAGATGTCTCCCATTTACGAAAACCTCACCATGACCCTCTTTATCAAACGTAAAAGGCTTTATGTAAAAAAATGTAACCGCTATATCAATGACCACATGGACGTACATAAGCGGTATCCACAGAAGCATACATGGTGTGTATGTGCTCAATATATGTAGTAAAATGACACTAAAAACATTGTGCCCAAAAACTATCCAACAACACCTGCAAGTGTCTATCAACTTTGATGTTTTGTGCTCAAAAACTTGCATAAATTTGCAGCAACTGTTCCTACCAAAGTTGAAAATCTTTTGAGAAACCCGTAGTTTTATGAGTGTGGTTGAAAACACAGCCCCAAAGGTTGTTATTTATTGTCAAACAAGTACAAATAATACTCTTCTTGATTTTCTTGGATCTATGTGAAGAGAACTATTTGCGAAAGTACTCCAAAATGGTTCCAAAAGACACCCCAAAAATGCTTTCAAAATAGGCTTTGAAAGCAAAGAATGAAGCTTTGAGGGACCAAAACATGCTCAAGGTAGTGTTAACCTTAGTCTTTCCCCTTCTTCATGTTGGTGCAAACATACAAGCCATCACATTTGGCTTGGCATGGAAACCAATAAGTGAAAGCACTTGATGAAGCATGAGAACCTTGGCTTGTAATACTTGATCATTTACCACTTGTAAAAGGAGAAATCCTTGAGAGAATATTGTAAAATCCAAAATCTCATGGAGTTAGGAGAAGTATGAGCTACGAGTTTTCCATGAGAGAATATCTTCTCAATTGGAGGAATCACTTTTAGGTAGAGCCAAGTTTGAATTCAAATTCAAACTTGGAGGAAAACTACTTATAAAAGGACTAGTAAAAACGTTGCGGTTGTGTGGCCTCCTTGAGAGCTCTTCCATTGATCATTTGTAGGATTTGAGTAGCTTACACTACAGCCTACTCATTAAACTATCATTATGCATCATTGCAATGCCAATGATCTTGTATAATCATGTGCTATAACACATGTACATCATTGATCATCTCTGTCTACTCCTGTGCTATGACTACTCAGAATAGTGAACTTTGATTGATCATATCTCAGTGATTTCTCACTCCTTTTGCATGATATATACCTTTTTGGAACCCGCTTAAAGCATATATTATGATATCAAAGTCTCAAAGGTTTTGGTTGAGCCTTTTGGGAGAAATTGCCATCGAGCTGCTCATTGGTCATCTACTGTTCAGTCCCT
The DNA here is from genome assembly GCA_020310875.1 of Ceratopteris richardii. Classification (NCBI taxonomy): domain Eukaryota; kingdom Viridiplantae; phylum Streptophyta; class Polypodiopsida; order Polypodiales; family Pteridaceae; genus Ceratopteris; species Ceratopteris richardii. The sequence goes on along the minus strand of CM035414.1, from coordinate 10,856,149 downwards.
AAAAAGTTGGGGGTAAGCCTTGGTTTGCTAAAATCATTTCTCAATGCATAGTTTATATTTTTTTATGCTTCCACTTGTAATTGTTATCTATCTAAGCTAATTTGATTCCCTCAAAATGAATATAATCAATTGTTACTGTACTGTGAGCACTAAGCAAAAGAACTAGTACGTGTGTGGACCAAAATAACAAGTTTTGTGAGACTAGTTATTTGTGAGACTAGTTATTTGTTTTGGTTCAATTGTTTCAACCATCAACTCCAAAGTACATAGGTACTTTCTTGGTGTCATTTGCAAGCTAAAAGGGCCTAGTATCAAACTTTGAAGTGATTTAGGGCATGTACAAAGCAGGGTTTAGCAATACCACCTCACTTCCTTCATTGATAAATTGGACAATAATTATTATCGAGCATGGTCCTTGAGGATGAAGACCTATCTACAGGAAGGAGTCTCTATGGATACATATCCGGAGAGGAGAAGATGCTCATATTCAGAAGCAAAGGTCAACCTACAAGAGAGGAGCTAGAAGGAGTTGACTCATGGTGTGCCAAAGATGCTTTAGCAAGGTCATATTTACGTAAATCTATTTCTTACTTCCTTCTTCCTCACATTAGGAATTGCAAAACTTCTAAAGAGACTTGGGATACACTATCTTTGTATTTTTCTTCCAATAGAAGAGCTAGAAAAAATCAATTGTGGATTAGGTTTACTACTCAAAGGAAGCAACCTAAGCAGAATTTTTTAGAGTATGGGACCAAAGTAAAGGATGAGGCTAATCAATTGGCAAGCATATGAGAGGAGATTGAAGAGGAGCAAATCGTGAGACAGATAATCAATGCATCAAGGCAGATGATAACTGGAAAGCTTTCAGTACTGCTATGGACCTTTACATGGACATGCAAATCCAAGATCTTACCACACTCATGGGACAACTCTTTACCCATGAATCCAAGCTCAACAAAAATGGAGAACCATCAAGAGGTAACAATTCTTTTGCCCTCTATATAGATAAAGGAAAGTCTAAAGATAAAGGAAAGAGCACGAAAGTAGAAGATGAAGGTACTACTTCTCAAGCTAACTATGTAGGGAGAGGTAGGAACTCAAGAGGAAGGGGCACATGACGTAAGCAAGGTAGGGGGAGACCTTTAAACTCTTCCCCATGCAATATATGTGGATTGTCTAATCACACAACAGATGAGTGCTATAGAAACTTCAAGAACCAGAGAGGAAGAGGATTTCAAAGAGGTGTCTACTCACAATAAAGAGGAAGATTCAACCATAATCAACGATATAACCATGGCTACAACAACAATTACAACAACAATTATCAACGACGATACAAATCAAGAAAAGACTTCAACAATTATAAAGAGGATCAAGAAGATCCCTTCTCATTATGGACATGACTTCAAAACAAGGTATGAATGATGAACACCTCTTCTATATTGACTTAGAGTGTTCAAACCATGTAGCACGAAATGTAGCTCTTCTTTCTGATCTTAAGGATCCCAAGGGAAAGCACCAAGTGCAGACAGGTGATTGCACCAAGCATTCAATTGTTAAGGTAGGAAATGTCAAAACTCCTGATGGGAATAGAAATATGTTGAGTAGACTTCTTTATGTACCTACTATCACAAAGAATTTGATGAATGTTGGACAAATAGTGGAAAAGGGTTTGTACGTCAGGTTCAACAAATTTGGAGCTTTTGTGGAGTACCCCCAACATGGACTCAAGAGAATAGCCAAGAGAGAGGAAACACGTAGATTATTTACATTTGAGCTTGAGGACACTAAAAGCATTGCACTTTACAACTATAAGGATCAAACTTTATCTGAATTAGAAATATGCTACAAAAGATTAGGGCACATTGGTGACAGAACCTTAAAGCAGATATGTAGAGATAAATGTGTGCTTGGGATACCTAATGTATCCAAGCAACATATGATCTATAATGTGGTGCTTGTCAATTTGGTAAATCACACACGTTAACCTTTACCAAGAAAGGATACATGCATGAGGATTATTTGGAACTTGTCCACATAGATGTGTGGGGACCAAGCAAGGATCCTTCAATTTTAGTCTCAAGGTACTATGTGTCATTCATTGATGATTTCAGTAGGTGGACTATCTTGTATTTCAAGAAACATAAGGATGAAGTGTTCAGTTGTTTCAAGAAGTATCTTGCACTTGTGGAAAATCAAACAGGAAGAAGTCTAAAGAGGATAAGGTTAGATGGAGGAGCTGAGTACCTCTCCAATGAATTTCATGCATTTTTGTAGGACAGAGGTATCAAAAGGGAGATTACTACCAGATATACTCTTGAGAAAAATGGATTAGGAGAGACGAGGAACAGATTGATTATGGAAGCAGCTAGATCAATACTTAATGAAAAAGAAATTTCCTAATTATTTGTGGGTAGAGAGTGTTTCTACTACTACTTACCTTTTCAACAGGTTACCTTCTAAATACCTTGATGGGATGACCCCCTATGAGGCATGGCATGGTAGAAGACCATCACTTGAACATTGCAGAATATTTGGTTGTGTTGCTTATGTGCATATTCCATCTCAAATAAGAGGTAAGTTAGACCCTAAGGTAGAGAAATGCATCTTCATGGGGTATGATTTAAATAAGAAAGGATACAAGTTTTATAATCCATCCAACAAAGGATTTATGGTTAGTAGAGATGTGTTTGATGAGAATGATTGTTGGTTTGAAAGTGAATGCAGGAAGGTCAAATTGCCTATGACTTGGAAGAAGAATTTCCAAGCCTCACCAAGGAGGAGCCAAGCATAATTGAAGACATCAAATGATATTATGAGGACATCATCAACTTGGAAGAGTTCAAACCATGGAGATCAAAGGGCGAGGCCAAGATGAAGAGATTGGAGGACATACCTGAATCATCCAACCAAGCCTTGATAAGGTTACAAAGAGAGAGTAAGAAGCTAATTAGATATGGTTATGATGACAATTCATTAGTCACTAAGCATTCCATTTATCTTGCTGAGGACTTATCACTTGAAGAACCTTCTTCATATGAAGAAGCAAGTACCAAGGCATAATGGAAAGAGGCTATGGAGAAGAAATAGAACCACTCCAAGAGAATGATACTTGGGAGCTAGTACCCAAGAAAGCATCAATGAAGGTAATTGGTTCTAGATGGATTTACAAAATCAAAAAGGAACTCAGATGGATCCATAAAAAGGTATAAAGCTAGACTTGTGGCTAAAGCTTTTACATAAACCAAAGGAGTAGATTATGAAGAAACTTTTTCACTTGTGGCAAAAATGCCAACCATTAGAGTATTGGTAAGTGTAGCTTTATCTAGAAATTGGAATATGTATCAACTAGATGTGAAAAATGCCTTTCTCAATGGCTCGATGTCAGAGGAGGTTTACATGGCTCAACCTCCTGGCTATGAAGACCCAAACAAGGTAAATCATGTATGCAAATTGAGCAAAGCTCTTTATGGTTTGAAGCAGGCACCTAAGGCATAGAACCATAGGTTAACCACCTGTCTTCCAGACCAAGGATTCATAATGAGCAAAGCAAATTCTTCTCTATTTGTCAAGAGGAGTAATTTTGAAATAATATATTTATGTGTGTATGTTGATGAGATCATTCTTACAGGTAATGATGCTGATGGCATCAAATAAATCAAGAACCAGATGATGGAGGAGTTCAAAATCAATGACCTAGGGTTTCTGAAGTATTTTCTTGGACTTGAGGTAGTCTACACTAATTGTGGAATCTACATCACTCAAAGGAAATATGTGCAGGACATGTTGAAGAAGTTCCACTTGGAGAATGCAAAGGTAGCTAGCACTCCTATGGAGGTAAATCATAAATTGAGTTCTCACGAAGGTGATTTGCTTGAAGACATTACAGGTTATCAAAGCACACTTGGGAGTCTACACTATGCAGCATTAACAAGGATTGGCATATGTTATGGAGTAAGTGTTATGAGACAATTCATTCATAAACCTAGAGCACCTCACTTGGAAGCTGTTAAAAGGATTTTGATGTATCTCAAAGTTACTCAAAACCAAGGACTTTACTTCCCATACACATCAGAGCTGGATATTAAGCTATACTGAGATGCACATTGGGCAGGATGTAAGGATGAGAGAAGAAGTACTTTTGGATATTTATCTTTTGCAAGTGATAAGCCCATCTCATGGTCTTCTAAGAAGAAACCAACTGTTGCTCTATCTTCAAGAGAGGCTGGATACAGGGGATTAGCAAATGCTACACAAGAAGCTATTTGGATTAGATTGCTCTACTCAGATTTGGGACTTCACACTCACTCACCTATGATCTTTGGTGACAACACAAGTTCTTTGCATCTTGCAGTCAATCCCATTTATCATGTGAGAACCAAGCATATAGAAGTTCACTATCACTATGTTAGAGAGAAGCTCTTGAGCAAAGAAATTCAATTAGCATGTGTATCTACAAATATGCAATGTGCTGATTTGTTAACCAAAGCAATTGATGGTACTAAGCTTTGCATGTTTAAAGCCATGATTAGATTGCAGGATATTCAAGAGGATTGATGAATCTATACAAACGAAGATGCTTGACTTCTGGGGGAGCTATTGGTGCAAACATACGAGCCATCACACTTGGCTTAGCATGGAAAGTAGCAAGTGGAAGCACTTGATGAAGCATGAGAACCTTGGCTTGTAATACTTGATCATTTACCACTTGTAAAAGGACAAATTCTTGAGAGAATATTGTAAAAGCCAAAATCTCGTGGAGTTAGGGGAAGTATGAGCTATGAGTTTTTAATGAGTGAATATCTCCTCAATTGGAGGAATCACATTTAGGTAGAGCCAAGTTTGAATTCAGATTTAAACTTGGGGGAAAATTACTCATAAAAGGACTAGTAAAAGCCTCACGGTTATGTGGCCTCCATGAGAGCTCTTCCATTGATCATTTGTAGGATTTGAGTAGCTTACACTATAGCCTACGCATTCCACTATCATTGTGCATCATTGCAATGCCAATGATCTTGTATAATCATGTGCTATTTTACATATACACCATTGATCATCTCTATCTACTCCTCTGCTATGACTGCTTAGAATAGTGAAGTTTGATTGATCATATCTCAGTGCGTTCTCATTCATTTTGCATGATCTCTAGCTTCTTGGAAAGCACTTAAAGTTAGTTGTATGCTTTGAAAGTTTCAAAGCTTTTGGTTCAGCCATTTGGGAGAAATCACCATCCAATTGCTCACTGGTCATCTACTATTTAGTCCCTAAAAAGTCGGGGTAAGCCTTGGATTGCTAAAATCATTTCTCAGAGCATAGTTTATCTTTTTTGATGATTCCACTTGCACTACAACATATCGAGGGTATACCGAGGTTGCTACCGAGGCAAATGAACGGGCGTGAATTCTTTGCGATGTCGGTGTTGCAGTCGGTGTAGGCGTCGGAACCAAGGCACCGGTATGGGCGCCGGTATAAGCGTCGGTATTTCCGATGCAAATACCGACCTCCATACCGATGTCCGCTGGGTGTACCGGTGCATATACCGATGACCATACTGGACCTACCGACGTGTATACCGACGACCATACCTGCACAAATGTTTTTGGACAGAGTGTGTTGTCTTTTGCTAAAGCATGATGTTGTTTAGCAAAAGACAATACACTCTGCCCAACTGAGTACATGTGTTATGTACTCTAAGGGCAACCAAAACATAAACTTATATGAACAAAAATGAACAATGATTCATGTACAGAAAGTCGTATATTCCATAAATGAAAAATGTACAAAAGTGTGGCAAAGCACTTACATATAGGAATCAAATACAAAATTATGGTACATCATAGCCACATAGGAGTGTAATACAAAATTGTGGCAATGTGACAAAACACTTCCATATAGGAATTGAATACAAAATTATGGTTCATCATTGTCGTATGCGAGTGTAATACAAAATTGTGGCATTGATCAAAATATTTACACCTACAATCCTGCAACAAAACATATGTATAAAATAAGACCAATTAACATGACATTTATAAACAACTACTAGAAACACGAAACCAAGATATAACTTTACCTAATAAAGAATATTCTCCCATGAGACGATTGCACCGCGTCCCTCTAAGTCTTGTAACAGTGCAGTCAGTCCATGTCGATATCCATACGATTCTTCAGTTCGCGTTGGAGGACAACCCACTGCCAACTCCTATAGTAAATATGCAAAATGTTAGATGAATATACATAATATACTTGACACAAACAACTTCAATAATTAACATCATACTTACAAATTGGTAGCGCATACTATCGTATCCGCCGCTACCTAAATGCGACGTTCCAACCGTATCTAACCGTGTGGCCGTCGCATCTCTTTGTTGACGATACCGATAAGGAGTATGTTGATGTTCATCCTGAATCTATTCCCATTCTTCGGCATCTAGCCATACACGCTTTGGTAAGCCTGCTTTGAAAGCATCGCGAGCTTCCGATCGTCGATGCGACATGACCTCGCGTGTTGTATGTTGTATCCAATCGGAACTCAGAACAGGATTGCCAGGTGCTGGCCGGTACTCTTCATATATGCATTGTGTGATATGATTTTTAGAGTCTCTATCCTGTTCGGGCCATTTTAGCATTACTGAATGACTGAATTCGATAGAGCAGAGTTGTCGTATACGTTGTTGCATTGACTTCCCCGCCGCATCCATATCTGGAGCTCCATTACAGATATGATATATCTTCGATTCATCATGATCATGTGCACCCCAAGGTGTATGTGGAGATCCCATCTGATGCAATATGAAGATCTCATCTCATCCAATGTATATATATGCATGCTTAAGCTTCTATACATATGCATTCATGTATACATATGCATTCATGTATACATATGCATATGCATATGCATACATGTATACATATACATATGCTTAAGCTTGTATACATATGCATTCATGTATACATATGCATATGCATATGCATACATGTATACATATACATATGCATATGCTTGTTTGTATACATACATGTACATATACATGTATGTATATGCATACATGTATGCATATGCATATACATACATGTATACATATACATATACATATGCATATGCTTGCTTGTATATACATATACATATGCATATGCTTGCTTGTATATACATATACATATGCATATGCTTGCTTGTATGCATATGCATGCTTAAGCTTGTATGCATATGCTTGCTTGTATACATACATGTACATATACATGTATGTATATGCTTGCTTGCTTACATATGCATATGCATGCTTAAGCATGTATGCATATGTAAGCATATGCTTGCTTGCTTACATATGCATATGCATGCTTGAGCATGTAAGCATATGCATATGCATATGCATGCTTAAGTATGTATGCATATGCATTCATATATGTATGCATATGCATTCATGTATGTATGCATATGCATTCATGTATGTATGCATATGCATTCATGTATGTATGCATATGCATTCATGTATGTATGCATTCATGCATGTATGCATTCATGCATGTATGCATATGCATTCATGTATGTATGCATATGCATTCATGTATATATGCATATGCATGCATGTATGCATATGCATGCATGTATGCATATGCATGCATTCATGTATGTATGCATATGCATGTATGCATATGTATGTATGCATATGCATGTATGCATATGCATGTATGCATATGCATGTATGCATATGCATGTATGCATGTATGCATGTATGCATGTATGTATGTATGTATGCATGTATGTATGTATGTATGTATGTATGTATGTATGTATGTATGCATGCATGCATGTATGCATATGCATATCCCTCTTGCATGCATACATACATGCATGTATGCATATGCATGTATACATGTATGCATGTATGCATGTATGTATGTATGTATGTATGTATGTATGTATGTATGTATGTATGTATGCATGCATGCATGTATGCATGCATGTATGCATATGCATATCCCTCATGCATGCATACATACATGCATGTATGCATATGCATGTATGCATGTATGCATGTATATATGTATGTATGTATGTATGTATGTATGTATGTATGTATGTATGTATGTATGTATGTATGTATGTATGCATGCATGTATGTATGTATGCATATGCATGCATGTATGCATGTATGCATGTATGTATGTATGCATATGCATGCATGCATGTATGCATATGCATGCATGTATGCATATGCATATCCCTCATGCATGCATATGTATGCATGCATGCATATGTATGCATGCATGCATATGTATGCATGCATGCATATGCATGCATGCATGCATATGCATGCATGTATGCATATGCATTCATGTATGCATATGCATGCATGTATGCATATGCATGCATGCATGTATGCATATGCATACATACATGAATGCATATGGATGCATGTATGCATGTATGTATGTATGTATGCATATGCATGCATGCATGCATGTATGCATATGCATATCCCTCATGCATGCATACATACATGCATGTATGCATGTATGTATATCTGTATGCATGTATGTATGTATGTATGTATGTATGCATGCATGCATGTATGCATATGCATATCCCTCATGCATGCATACATACATGCATATATGCATATGCATGTATGGATGTATGCATGCATGTATGTATGTATGTATGTATGTATGTATGTATGTATGTATGTATGTATGTATGTATGTATGCATGCATGTATGCATATGCATATCCCTCATGCATGCATACATACATGCATGTATGCATATGCATGTATGCATGTATATATGTATGTATGTATGTATGTATATATGTATATATGTATGTATGCATATGCATGCATGCATGTATGCATGTGTGCATGTATGCATGTATGTATGTATGCATGCATGTATGCATATGCATGTATCCATATGCATGCATGCATGTATGAATATGCATGCATGCATGTATGCATATGCATGCATGCATGTATGCATATGCATATCCCTCATGCATGCATGCATGCATGTATGCATATGCATATCCCTCACGCATGCATGTATGCATATGCATGCATGTATGCATATGCATTCATGTATATATATGCATGCATGCATGCATATGCATGCATGTATGCATATGCATGTATCCATATGCATGCATGCATGTATGCATATGCATGCATGCATGTATGCATATGCATGCATGCATGTATGCATATGCATGTATCCCTCTCTCTCTCTCGCTCTCTCTCTCTCTCAAACAAAAATAAAGAGAGAAGATATTAGAAAACAAAAATATAAAGAAAGATAAAAGAGTGACATATGTTTTACTTACATTTATGTATGTATGTATGTATGTATGTATGTATGTATGTATGTATGCATATGCATATCCCTCATGAATGCATGCATGTATGCATATGCATTCATGTATACATATGCATGCATGTATGCATATGCATTCATGTATACATATGCATGCATGTATGCATATGCATGCATGCATGTATGCATAAGCATGCATGCATGTATGCATATGCATGCATGCATGTATGCATATGCATGTATCCATATGCATGCATGCATGTATGCATATGCATGCATGCATGTATGCATATGCATGCATGCATATGCATGCACATGCATATGCATGTATCCGTCTCTCTCTCTCTCTCTTGCTCTCTCTCTCTCAAACAAAAATAAAGAGAGAAGATATTAGAAAACAATAATATAAAGAAAGATAAAAGAGTGATATATTTTTTACTTACATTTATGTAATTTTTGAATCAAAGTTGTCAAAATCCACTTGAAACTCTCCTTCATTGAATTTCCAAAGATTTGATCTCAAAAATCTCTTGCAAAACTAAAGAGAGAAGATATTAGAAAAGCAAAAACATAAAGAAAGAAAACAGAGTGATACAATATGTGCGATCTACTTACCAAAGCGTCAGATCTATAAAAATAGAGGTGTGTTTAGAGAGAGAGAGAGGGAAGGAGAGGGAAAGAGAGAGAGAGAGAGAATTGTTTGACACGATCGTCAAAATCCACTTGAAGTTCTTCTTCATCGAATTTCCAAAAATTTGATCCCAAAATCTCTTGCAAAACCAAACAAAGAACATATTAGTAAAGAAAAAACATAGAAAAAGAAAAGAGAGAGAGAGAGAAAGAGAGAGGGAGAGAGAAAGAGGGAGAGAGATGGAGAGAGAGTGAGAGAGAGAGGGAGAGAGAGAGAGAGAGATAGTGAGAGAGAGGGAGGGAGAGAGAGAGAGAGGGAGAGAGAGAGAGAGAGGGAAGGGAGGGAGAGGGAGAGAGAGGATGACAAACAGAGTTCTGCTGTTGGCGCGCGCAAACCCGAAAGCAGAAGTTCTACATTCAAAACGAGTAGAATGACGAATTTGGGGTTCGGGCCCAGTTAAAAAGAGAGTGTCGGTATATGTGTCGGTATTTCTAGCAAAGTACCGATGCATATATCGACGCTTATACTGATGCCGTGATTCCGAGGCAACGTAGCTGTGATTCCGAGGCAATGCAGCTTTCCCAAATTTGCCGAGGGGTATACCGACATCGACAGCTGCCCGTCAGTACACTGACCATCGGTATTCCCTCGATATGTTGTAGTGTTGTAATCATTAGCTATCTAAGCTAATTTGATTCCCTCAAAAGGAATTTAATCAGTTGTTGCTCTAGTGTGAGGACTGAGCAAAAGAACTAGTAGGTGTGTGGACCAAAATAGCAAGTTTTGTGAGACTAGCTATTTGCAAAGTAGTCTATTTTGGTTCAATTGTTTCAACCATCAATGCCAAAGTACATAGGTACTTTCTTGATGTCATTTTCAAGCTAAAAGGGCCTATTGTAAAAATCACAAGTGATTTAGGGCAGTACAAAGCAGGGTTTAGCAATACCACCTCACTTCCTTGAGGTATCCATCCATCTATTCCAACACTTCAGAAACCACAAGAGTGTAGCTTAGTGGCAAGAGATTGCCAGAGATAAGCGAGCTCTAGGGGAACACTACTAGGATGGGTGACCTCTTGGGAAGTACCTGGAACCTATATCTTCCTTGATCATTGAGGTTCTCCCTCGCGTGTAGCCAACCATGCCAACGGTGACTTCGGTGACTCGGATGACAAGGTATGCCAAAAGGTCTATGCCTTGGTCGCCACCTTGGTTGTAAGCCTTGGAGAAAGCCTGGGGGTGCTTGCTTCACTTGCACAAAAGGAACAAAGCTTTTGCATCAAACTGCTCTAATACCAGTGAAGTATCTTGATAGCAATGCACCAGAGTGTGATCTCGTTCTCTAGAGCTCCACGATGATATCCTCAGAGTAGAAAATGGAGCTCCTAAGGCTGCACACAATACTCTGCACAGAGGCTATAGAATACAGAGAAAAACACAGTACACAAGGAGCATGAAGATGGACTTCTTAGGTCTTATAAATGCAGTAAAACTTACAATCTCTGGCTGACAAGGCCACTATATGTTTTATTAAAGAACACATACAAAGAAGTGTCAAGTGGCCATTTGGCTTTTCACATGGACACGAACGATAACACAACTGATGTACATTCAACCCACAATGAGCTGCAAGTGCGAAAATGCTACGAATAGTGGCCATTCAGCATGTAGGTGCAAAGTTCTCATCAAAATGAATGCCTCTTTCCTGTGCATAACCCTTTGCAACAAGCCTAGCCTTATATCTAAAGCTGTTTCATTAGGTTTATGCTTCAACTTTTATACACACTTAGTGCCAATTACCTTCTTGCTAGGAGGCAAGTCACATAAAGATGAGGTATCATTTTTCATGACATCAGCATATTCAGATTGCATTGCAACCATCCAATGTTGAGAATTTTGTGCTTCGTCAAACACAATAGGCTCAGTTTCATCATAGAGAGTAGACGAAGCCATAGCATAGCAATTTGATGCAAAAGAGGCACTATGAGAGGCTAATTGAATATGATATGACATAGGTGCATCTAATTTGTTGTCATGCAAAGTCTGCACTAGCCATTTTGGCTTAGTTTTTGCCTCCTCAATATCAGCTCTCTCATCAACAAGTGCATCATGTAAATGTGCATCTTGGAAAAATCATCAATGAAAGTCACAAAGTAAAGATAGTTCCCAAAAGAAGGTGTTTTGCATAGGACCACAAACATGAGTGTGAACAAGTTGCAATTTTTTAGTAGCTCAAATTGAACCATCTTTTGGGAAAGATGCATGCTGCAGTTTGCCCAAAATATAGTCTTCACAAACATGTTTACTAGGTGCCTCAAGTTTGGGCAAAGAGGACACCATTTCAGATTTCAATACGCATAGTAAACTAGCAAAATTCAGATGACCAAAGCATGCATGCCAAGGATTTGCATCTAACATAGCCTGAGAATCATGTACTACACATGCTGAATCATTCATAGATTTTTCATAGGCTATGAGCTTATACAACCCACGACATAAAATGCCATAAGCAATAATCATGCCGCCATTTGACAGACCATGAGCTGTACATCTTTCATCAACAAATTTCACAACCAAGCCACTCTTGCCTAATGGAGAAACTCTCATGACAATAGTCAGAAACTCCCATGACATCAGCAATAGTCATAATGATCTTACCAACTCCCATGACAAGATAGGAGGAGTTGTTGGCACATGTGATAGTATTTTATGTAGGGGTAGCCTCAAGTCAAGTGAAGACACTACGTTGCAAGGTAATATGTTTGGTTGCCCCACTATCAAAGTACTAAATATATGTGTCTGTTTGCAAACATACACTAATTAGGAGAAGATGGGTTGAAACTGCAAATAATAGTAAACACCCATTCTTCATTCTGCATTAGATTAGCAGAATCTATTTTCAATGTAGAGGCCTTTGCAACAACCATTCCAGAATCTATTTTCTTTGCCTCTTTTGCATCCAATTTTGGACAATTTTTGATGACATGATCATTTTCTTTACAATATTTGCAAAACAATTTTTTCTTTTCTATAGAATTACTAGATTTTTGCTTACTAGTAGAAGAGCTCCATTTACCTTTGCCCTTCTGACTAACCAGGAAAGCTTGATCTGTAACATACATAATGGACCTGTTTTTCCTAGACTTACCTTCGTGAAATCAAATAGGGACTAACTCCTCAAATGTCAAGGCATTTGGATTGCCTTTCATCATAAAAAAAAAGAGTAGAAGCAAAAATCTAGTATGAATCAGGAAGGCCATTCAGAACTAGCTGTACAAGTGAACTCTTAGGCAAGACTTCTTCAGTAGAAATCAAGTGTTCCTTCAAATATTTGATCTTTGTCGTCCATAGAATCACCTTCATTCATATGCTCACTCTCTAACTGTTTCGGAGGTAAGCAACACGAGCCTCATTGCTAGCTTGGTATAATGTTGTAAGTGTATCCAAAACATCCTTTGCTATTCTACAAGAGTGAATATGAGGAATAATTGCATGTTTGATAGAAAAAGCTATCAATGCATGTGCTTGAGCATCTCTGCCATTCCAATGAATTTTCTCTCCAATAGGTGTAGCATGAACCACAACACAAATAGGAACATGAAGAATATCATCATCTTCAATGCCGTCTGCATCAGCTCCTCTACTTGTATTTGCAAGTATAATGGGATGTTTTTCAACACCTTGGACAATATTCCACAATCCTTTTGCAACCAATACATGATGCATCATATAAGCCCATAATGGGTAATTCTTACCATCCAACTTATCCTCAATAGCCAACATACAAAATATATCACTGCTTTTAGCTATGGCCACTAGCTAATATACCCTGATAATCAAGTTGAACTTTTTTCCCTCTTTAGGAGGTTTTTTTCCCCCGGCTTGTATATACGCCTATTGCCCTAATGGGCTACTTATCTTTGTACATTCTCTAGTAATACATTCAGTATTGTGTGTTTGTGCTCCAAGCTTCTTTCTTCTTCCTTGTGCTGTTCGTGTGCTTCCGCAGACGTCTAACTCCAACAATTGGTATCAGAGCAGGTCGTCGCTTCATCTAGGGCATCGTTGACACTCCTCTGTTTGCAGTCTCAGATTTGCACGAAATTTGGTGAGCATACTCAAGGTGTTTCAGAGATCAAAACAGCTTTGCTATGTGGTGCCAAAATCGCGATCTGAGCTCGTTTCGGCCTCCGAACGCACTATCGCCGCTCTTGTGCAGGCTATTTTGTCTTTTTGTGCCAAAGGTATTGCAAGGAATTGAACTCACAACCTCCCGGTTAGGAATGTGATGGGCTAACCACTTGGCCCAAAAGCCATGGTTGAGGATTACTTCATAATCCTCTCTTTTAGAGCGTAGTTCAACCATCTCCTACTAGGATTATGTTACATTCTTCCCCCCTTGAACTCCCTAGGGAATGTACCCTGACCAGCTATGGGAGTGGCAGGATGTACCCTAGATGTACCCTGGCAGGATGTACCTTGACCAGCTATGGGACTGGCAGGATGTACCCTGGCACTGTGTACCCTAGCACCGTGTACCCTACGACGCGCCGCGACGCGCCGCCTTGCCCAAGCCTACTTCCTAGGCTCTGATACCAATGCAAGGAATTGAACTCACAACCTCCTGGTTAGGAATGTGATGGGCTAACCACTTGCCCTAAAAGCCATGCTTGAGGATTACTTCCTGATCCTCTCTCTTAGAGCATAGTTCAACCATCTCCTACTAGGATTATGTTACAGGTATATACCATTTTCTGTTCACCAGTTTAAGCGTCTCAAAGTCTGCTACAGGTCTAGCAGAACTCGTCTGGGTAGTTCTGTTCAACTTTTTGAGATACAATCAATTTTCTGCATCAAGGTATTTTAGTCACCGGCCATGGCTGAAAGCAGTGATGTATTCCGTATGTTGGCTGTTGAGGATAAGTTGGATGGTACCAACTACCCATTGTGGGCTGTTTATTATTGATCTTTGGAGTTGTCCTCTCCAATCATTTAGCATAAAGAATCAACAAGACATCTTTATTTTGTCAATCCTGGAAGTATTCTTGAGACCACAGCCCCTTCAAGATGATAGAATCCAAGAAATAAGAGAATAATGGCTGGAATTCTGAGAATAGTGAAGATGAAGAGGAATTTCTAGGGTTTGGTTTATCTTGAGCAACTCTCCACCATTTTCTACAATCTTGGTGTCTATTCCATGCTATTTTATCAGTAGAACACAATTATGAAGTCAAAATAAAAAAACATCACCTATATCATACAGACGAGACAATCGCGATTCTGTGCAAACAGACGATTTTCAGCTCCAGCACCATTCTTCATCAACTCATCACTCAACACAATAGTATTGAGATCTCTTCATACACATTCTACAGATTTACACAATAAAAGCTCACAAATCTCCATAGATACACAAGAACTAGACTCACAAATCAAAGAAACCACATAGAAGAGGAGAAACACGATTTTCAGCAGAAACTCCTTCTCTATTCACTTGGATAGCATGTACACAAATGATTAACCAACCCCCTCATAATAGAGGAAATTAGCTTATATACATTTTCAAGTGTCCCTTTTCACACTTGGATTTTGGTCCTTTCCTCTATTATTCTAAAAATATGCTATCTAGGAGTTTCCAAAAATTCTAGAAAAATACATAAGATTCTATCCTACATAAGGAAGACTCTTCCTTATTTTTACAACAATTGTATAAATATTTTTACAAATTTCTATCATTTTACAATTATTTCTCTTCAAAAATGTTTCCAAAAATGCATCTTCCAACATCCTTCCCGTCCTAAGCCTTTCGGCTCCTGACGAAAGATTTTCCTGCTCCTCTACACTGATCACTTTTCTTCATTTCTTCTTTCTTTGATATACTTTTGATAGCAAATCATGACTTTTTCTTTCTGTTATATTTAAATTATTGACCATCGCAAATAATGCCTTCCTCCACTGTACTACAGCTTCTGGTTTATCTATGACATCCTTCTTCAAGTACTCTGTATATGCAGCTTCATATGCAGTAAGTCTGGACTTTGTAATAACTGATAGATTTCCAAAAATCTCTGACTCCCTCTCAAAAAACCCGTAATCAAAGGCATCCTCAAAAATTTGCAAATAATGACTGCCCAAAAATATCACTCTGCTGTAATATGCCATTAAGCAGATTCTATCAGGTGTTTCGCTCAAATCAAATAATAATGCGTCTGTTGGAGAATTAAAGCCGATATAATTCAGTGTTCTTATATCTGTGTCAGTATAAGTTTCTATACAGGCCAAAATTAACCTCATTATTCTTATAAGTAGTATGCAAGCAGGGTCATTGACATCTTTGTATGTAGTTATCACAGACTCAGCAGTATTCACCATATAACTCTTGGTAGGCCATGTGCCTGCCTTTGGACCTGCTACTTTTGGAAAATTTAACCACTTTGGTGGAATTTGACCTTCTCTTCTTCTATCCCAAAAAGTTGTCCATTCTCTCCTTCGTGCCACTGGACAATAGGCTGGATTGATCTTTAAATGAAGAGGTGCCTCTTTCCAGATTTTCCTACATTCTTTGTTGGCATCCAACCATTTATTTCTCCACTTAGGGTTGGCTCTCTCAAATAGTTCTTTAGTGACATTGATGTCCTCTTCATACTCAAAGTATTTGTTTGGAGGTAGCCCAACTCTGGCCATCTGGTAGTTCTTTATACTCTCCAAAATCATACAAAATGGTATCCCCAATCCATCTGCTACCCAGTGATGCTGATCTGGATTGATTCCCTTATTCAATGCGAATGTGACAATTTGCTCTTCGTACTCATCATGCATCTTTCTGATGAACTCCATTCTAGAATCTCTACTTGTCAGCAATTTCTTCACAAAATTCTCTGAATATTCTTCTTCTGATCTTTCGTCTGCTGGTTCACTGTCATGTTGTATTCCCTCAATATTGTCTACCCCATATTTTTCTACATATGTAGTTTCCACATTTGTTTCTTCCTGGATTTGTGACTTATCCAATTTCTTCTGCAATTCTTCTATAGTCATCATCAGACTCCCATTCTGTTGTGCCCACAGTTCTCTTTCTTTTTTCCATTCATTCTGTTCCTTTTCTCTCTTTATCTGCCACTCACCTCTTTCCTTTTCCATATCCAAGTATAGCTTATTATACCCTCTCATAAACGTAGCAGCATGTGTACTAGCCTGCTTTTCTAATTCTTTGGCTTCTTTCAATTCTCTTTGTAGTCTCTGAATCTCTTTATGTAGTCCTTCCTTTTCTTCATCTGTCATCTAGCCTGTCTGACTTTCCCCCTTCAATTGCCCTTCCTCCAATAGTAGCTTATTGATTTCTTCATTAGCTTTAGTCAAGATTTGATAGGAAGTTTGTAGAGTTCTATATCTCCCCTCAATCTTTCTCAACTCTTTTTCCAATTTATTGTTCTGCTCTGTTAGTTGCATACTCTTTTCTTCCAAGTATTGAATCTTATTTTGCTTCTGTACTTCTAGCTCTTCCAAAGCAATTATTTTATTGGAAAATTCTTCATTTTTCTCTTGAATCCTCCTCAATTGCTCTTCCATTTGCTCCTTTTCCCTTTTATGCTCTTTAATAATCATACTGCCTTTTTCAAATTCTGACTCTGCTACCATCCCTGAAATAATCATGTTTCGGCTAGAGGGTCTGAACTGTTCAATATTATTCATAATGAGTTGACATGCTGATCTAATACTCTTTGGTATTCTTTCCAGTCCTCCTTCCATTGCTATTTGTTTGGTTTCTAGCTGTTTGTCCTCTTTGCATTCACTCTCCTCTTCCTCTTCTCCTTCATATTCTATAATTTTGGCCTTGTTTTCTTCATGGCTTGGATGAGTGTCTAATGTTTCTGAATCTGCCATGTCTTCTTGAACATCTGAATTCTTTTGCTCTGATACATCTGAAATAGGCTTTATTTCCTCAACCTTTTCCTTCTCCAACACCTGTTGAGTCCCTTCAGAAAGGTATCCTTCCTTTGTTTGTATCTCCTTTTCTTGGCTTAAAGTTTCCTGAAACAAATTACATTCAGTTTCTTCACCAAAATTTCCTTGACATCCACCTGCTTGTTCTTCCTGTCTTTCTTGTTCTTGGGCTAGAGCTGATTCAGTTGCTTCCAAATCTCTCACCTGATCATTACTCTTTTCCTCTTTGTATCCTTCTTCCTGCTCATCAATGTCCATGAGGTCCATTGCTACCTCTTGTTCTTGATCCTCATTGGATGTGAATTCCTCATTATTCTTCAAATCATGTAGTACATCCTTTATACTCTGGATGATCTCTTTTTCTACTGCTTTCCCTGTGACTTTTTGAACATTGCCTCCCTCAAATATTTCCTCTGCCTCTTGTAGCTGCTCATTTGTACCTTCTTGGCTATTTCTTCTATACTCTCCTCCAGTTTGAAGTAGTTTTGTGATGGTTTTGTCCATATGGACTTCTCCCTAGTGTGCACTAGTCCACAACTAACTTCTTCTCTTATTTCACTTGCCTGGTCTATCATTACTGTTTTTCCCTTCATTAGCCTTCTTTCATCTTCCAGACTGAGCTGTTTTTCTGCATGTTCCTAAAGTGGCTTCTCCTGAGACTTCCTCTTCAATTCCTCAGGTGTCTTTTGTTTTTCAGAGGTCTGTATAATGACATTAGGAGTATTTGGTATTGATAAATTTAAACTCTTTAACAGAAAACTCTCAATATCACTGTCAGAATCAGATGAGAAGTGTGAAGGTCCTCCTTTTTCTGGTTCTATGGGTCTTGATACTTCTTCCACAATGGATGGCTTCTGTGTTTCTTCCATGACTACTTCCTCCCTCTCTTTGGTGATAACAGTTTCAACTATGGATTTACCCTTTCCCTTCTTGGTCAATTTCTTCTTTTGTATTGGTTTCCTTGGAACCTTCTTTTTTACCACAACAGTGGTTCTGGTCTCTGGAGGTCCTTGTAATTCCTTAAAATAAGCCAGCAACTCCACTTCTTTCCTGACAAACACCTCCTCAGTTTCAGCTGTCATCATTTGATCATGGAGTGCTTCATAGTGCTCCACCTCCTCCTGAACCCAGTCTGTAGCTTTGCATGAATAGTCTTCCAGCATTTTCTGGTATTGTGCTTCATACATAGCTCTCTTATTATTCCCTTGGGTTAGATAGGTGTATAATTGCTCTTTGCTTGTCTGGGGTGGATGTGGTTCACTAGAGGCTTGAACCTGTTTCTGTGCCTCCTCATGTTCCTCTTTTGTGGCTTCCTCCATTTCTAGTTCCACTTTCCTTGGGTCCAACCTTCTTTTCTTTACAGGGATGACTTCCTCAGATATCATTTTCCTTTTCATACCTGTTCCCCTCATGCGGGTTTGTCCTTTTGTTTCTCTTTCAGTCATTTTCCTCGGAGGACTCTTGATTCCAGCCATAAGGCTTCTGAAATACTGTGCCTCTGGAGCCAATTTCAGTTGATCTTCCATCCCTAGAACATGATAAATGATTATTGTTAAGAACTGGGCTCCATTCATGAACTTCTTCTGCTCCCAGTGCTTTGCTGCTTCTTTCAGCTGTTCATGGATGTATGGTGAGACATCCATAACTCCAAAAGGTTTGGTTCTATCTTTGTTATTGAACATCAATAGTGTCACTGACTTATGCGGCATTGTATATCTTGGTAATTTTGGAAAACAAAAGTACTGTAAAAACATCCTTACAACATATTCCTCATTCTCCCTTCCTTTGAAATCAGTGAATTTTGCATATCCTGTGTAAGTTTCCTTATTCTTTTTGACAAAACTCGGGTCAAGTTTGGTTCCCATTGTGTAGAATTGTAGTGCTGCTTTGATATGTTCTGCCTTGATAGTGATACGTACTTCCTGGTTATCCTTGTTTTTGACTTTGCATCTGAAATAGGCATCATTCCCTCTTCCTATTTCTGTCAAACTGTTCATTACTTGTGATACCCTCTCAAAGTCAATGAAAAAGATAGGCTCCTCCAATATTCTGTGCAGTCCTATTGCCTTCCATCTTTTCATGTTGACTGCCACTCTTTGGAACCTGTAGAATTCCTGACACAACATTGTATACTTGTATCCTCCTACCCCTACTGTGAATATGTGCTAGCCAATTATGTTTAGGGTCTCCTTAAGTTCCTTCACCACTTTCTAAGCTTCTGGAATTTTTGATTCTTCCTCTTACTCTAGGTCCACCTGTTCCTCCACAGCTTCACTATCGAGAAACCAATGGCCTCGTGATAGCACAACTGATTCTACCTTGAAGTCATGAATTGGCAGCTCCTTAGTGTTCACCATTTTCTGAGGAAAATAAAATAAAGAAAAACTCTAACCACATAAGTTGCAAGAAATCACAGAGTAATATGTAGGGATTTATTTTTAAATGCCATGACATAAGAATGAAAAATCCAAAATAAATTCCATTTCTCCCGGAAAGACTCAAAAAGTGATCATCACAGGTGTAGCAAGATGTCTAGTGCAGTCCTTTTTCCTAACCATTCTTTTCAAAAGATAAATCATGTATCAAATGATAGAAAACAAAAAAATTAACAAAAAATTAACTAAAGAACTAACTAACAAGAAATAAAACAGATAGATAAAAAATAAATAGATCTCTACTATTCTTCTCCCTAGATCTTGCTTTGTGACATTTGATTTTTGTAAAAAACAACAGAATATAAAAAAATTTTCACAATTTCTCATTCTCTTTTTTTCAACAGATTTTTTTTCTCTCTTCTTTTTTTTTTCAGCAATGATTTTTTTTCTCTTCTCTTTTTTTTTCAAATACTTTTTTCTATTTCTTTTCTTTTTTCATTTTTCATTTTTTTTCCATAATAATTTTTTCTTTCTTTTCTTCCCCTCCTAATTCTCTTTTTAGAAAAGAAAATCAGGTCTAATATGTATTTTTTTCAAAATTTCTATAATTTTCTAGATATAGTTCAAATCCGGATGATCTTTCTTCCACTGGAAAAATTCTGGTTTTTTAACCCAGTCTTTCCTGACTCCAATTGGTCTGGTTCCCAGCAACCAATCATTCCCTTTGGATGAGTGTTTTGTAGGAGCTTTTGGTCTCCATATCCATTTTGTCCTTGATTCCTGTTTTAATGAGTAGACCTGCTGTAGACTTTGATTCCATGTGCTTTTTGCTCTGATGCTTTGATTTTTTGAACCCTGCCATGATTGCCATCTTCTTCCCATCTCCTCACCCTTCTTTGCTCTTCCAATCTTTTGCTGATTTTGATTATATGAAGCTTGATCATTTAACATTTGTATTGGTAATGTCTGTATATCCTCAAATGCAAAAGTGAATCCTTCAAAGTGTATATCATGCACATCTGATGGAATTTCCTATTTTTCATTACTCAGTAGAAATCCTTTTATCATTTATGTTCAATTTAAGCTCCATTTTTTCAAAATCCAAGATCACTTTACCTTGTTGAAGCCATGGTTGACCAAAAATCACTTTTTCAGTCATCAGATTATCTGGCCATTCTTCACAGTCTATTTTCATATATTCTTCATTAAAATTTACTTCAATAGTCAGTGAAGACATGCTCTGTACTATTTGACCCTCCAATGTTTTGATTAGGGTTCTACTTTCCTTTCTTTTTACGTTGAATTTATTTACCAGGGCTGAACTAATCAGATTTACTTGTGCTCCAGAATCTATCAAAACCCTAATGCTTTCATTTTGAAAATCCATTATCATTACAAGGACATGTTCCTTTGGTTTGAGAGGAGTTTCACACAGACAGACTTCCCTAAGCTCATTGATTTTTCTTATCCTTTCCCTTGCTTCCTGTTGAGCTTCCTTTCTCATGTCTTCCTCTTCTCTTTTCCTATTTTGGGCTTGTTGCAACCTTCTCCATTCATCAACAGTTAATGGGCAATCATACCTCTTAACTCTACATCCACTTATAAAGTTTGGCATGATTTCTCCGTCCATGTTAGCTAGTTGAATGGCTCCACTATTGCTTATCTGATGTATAATATATGGTCCATGTCCTTTTTTCTGGAACTTTTTCTGATGTTCTCTGACTGTGTAAGCCAGCACTAGATCTCCTACCTGTAGATCTTTCTCTTTTATGTGAACATCATGATAAGCTTTTTGTCTTTTCTTGTCCACATATAAACTCATAATGGCCTGGAGTCTAGATGCTCCCAACTTTTCCAATTCTATCACTCTTTCTGATAGTTCATGTCCAGTCCAATTATAGTGACTTCCTACTTTTAATGTTGGAATAAGGAATTCCATAGGTAAAACTGCATTTTGTCCATATACTAGATTGAATGGTGTGCTCCCTATTGCAATTTTATAAGCCACTCTATAAGCCCATAGGACATGATTAAGTTGTAGATCCCAATCATTTCTGTTTGTGTTTACTAATTTTGATAGTACAGTACAAAGTACTTTATTAGTACTTTCTGCTAGCCCATTGGCTTGTGGGTGATATGGGGCTGACTTTCTATGGCTAATCAGGAAATACTCAGTGATGTTTTTTACGATCTGGTTTATAAAATGGGTCCCCCTATCACTTACTACTTTAATTGGAAGTCCAAATCTGGTGATAATGTTTTCATATAGGAATCTGGCAGTAGTATTAGCATCATTTCTCTTTGTGGCTTTGGCCTCAGCCCACTTTGTCAGGTAGTCTGTAGCCACTATGATGTATTCGGCGTGGGATTGTTTTGCTGGAGGATGTATAGGTCCAATGAAATCCAATCCCCATTTACTAAAGGCTCTGGCTGAAATTAATGGAACCAATGGCATGTCATTTCTTCTGTTTGGTTGACTTAGCAGTTCTGTCACTTGAGAAGTGTCCTCCTACCACTCCAGAATGTGCCATTTCCAACATCTCCAGATATTTATTCTCAGGAACACAAATTCTTAGGTATCCATCCATTACTCTCTTATACAACTGTTCTCCTACCAATTGATATTCTTCTGAGAGTACTTGTAACTTTTTTGAATCTGTACCAGCTATGACTTGTTTTCCTTTCTTCTTCCTTCTCAATTCTTCCATGATATTTTCACTCCAATCTGGATTTTCTGGAACCAATATAGAGTTATGAATTCTGAATCTTGCAATGTTTGGCACTTCTTGCAATTGGCAATGTATTTTGATACATCTTGAATTTTATTAGGCCAATGTACCCCCATCCTATTGAGATTACTTAGGGTGACTACCCTAGAAGCATGAGTGCAAGGGTTCCAATGATGAGCTCTCCTCAGGTATTCTTGTTGCTCCTCCTCAGGAGTGCAATATTCTAATATGCCTGTGTGGTTGAGATGGTATAAATGCCCAGCTAGTAACATGAAGTTCCTGCTTTGCAATACTAGGTGTGCATTATTCCCAATTGTTCTACAAGGTCCCATGGTTAATAATGGTACTAAAGTCAAGGCCCACTCAGGAACACTTTCTACCTTAAAGAGATAAGTGTCTCGCAGATTGTCATCTAGAGGTGAACTGGGTTCTTCAGACTGGATTCGAGATAAATGATCTGCTCTCAAGTGTGTTTTCCCTTGTCTGAATACCACTTCAAACTCAAATTCCATTAACAATAGAAACCATCTGACTATTCTTCCTGTGTGACAAGGTTTATTTACCAAATATAACAAAGCTTGATGGTCTACAAAGAACTTAAAATTGTTGGCCAAAAGGTAATGTCTGTATTTTTTTACAGCAAATACCATGCCCAATCCTTCTCTTTCAGTGGTTGTGTAATTCTTCTCCGCTAGATTCAATTGTCTACTAGCATAGGCCACTGGAAAATCTAACTTGCTTCCTTCTACTGGTTGTGCTAACACACATCCCAAAGCATAATTGGAAGCATCCACATGAACATGAAAAATTTGGTCCCATTGAGGTGTTTTCAGAATTGGGGCTGTTACCAAACAAGTTTTTAGAGTTTCAAAGGCTTGGTCACACTCCTTAGTCCACTCAAATTATGTAATTAGGGCATATAAGGGTTTTGCTATGTCAGCAAATTTGTGTACAAATTTCCTATAGTACCCACAATGTCCCATGAAAGTTTGAAGTTCTTTTACACTTGTTGGTCTTGGAAGCTCTATTATGGCCTTTATTTTCTTCTCATCAGTTGAAATTCCATTTTTAGAGACTATATGACCCAGCATTCTTCCTTGTCTCACAAAGAATACACATTTTTCTGGATTTAAACATACTCTGTAGGTTCTGCATTTCCTGAATATATTTTCTAAGTCCTGTAAGTGATCTTATCTTTTTAATGAAAAAGTACAAAGATCATCTACATAGATTTCCATTACCTTTCTCAGGAACTCTTTGAAGATATGACACATCAATCTCTGAAAAGTTGCTGGAGCATTGGTTAACCCAAAGGGCATAACCCTAAAGGCATAAATTCCCCATTCTGTGGAGAAGGCAGTTTTATGTTGGTCTTCCAATGCTATGGGAACTTGGTTGTATCCTGAAAATCCATCTAAAAAACTGTAAACCTCCTTCCCAGCAACTCTTTCTAGAAGATGGTCTGTTATAGGCAGTGGATAATTGTCCCTTATAGTTGCTGCATTTACCTTTTTCAAGTTAATGCATACCCTAAGTTTCCCATTCTTTTTTGGTACCACAACTATAGGAGATATCCATTTTGTATACTCAATTTCATAGATGAAATTGGCAGCTAATAGCTTGTCAATTTCTTCCTTTATCTTAGCAAAGTATTTATCATTAAATGTGTAATGTCTCTGTTTACTAGGTTTTGCTTCAAGTGTAATAGGAATCTTATGCTCACAGATTTTTGGATCAATACCTTTCAAATCCTTGTAACTATAAGCAAATACATCCCTATATTTTCTTGCCAAGTTTCTTAGTGCCTCTTCTTCTTGAGTTGTCATGTCATCAGCCACTACAATGTGTCTTTCTTCTCCCTCCTCCTAAGTGATCATGATCTTTTTAGTTTCTTCCTCATTATCATAAGCCTCTCCTTTCTTCTTTTCCCTCTTTGGTTTCCTTCTGAGAAGTAATCTATTTTCCACTTCATAAGTCTTGAAATTTTCTGGTACATCAAATTGTTGGTCTTTGTTCATTTCCCTTGTCTTCTTCTCATTTTCCTGATTTTCTTCTGTTTCCTTGTGTTTGTTTTTCTTGTACTTACCTGAGATCTTATCCTTAATAGCATCTTCAGCTTTTACATCCTCCAAAAATTGTGTCTTTCCTTTTTCTAATATCATTTCTTCTTCTATGTCCTCTTCTGTTCTGGATACCTTTATCATTTGTATTCCAATGTGAAAAATATCATATCCTTCTTCATTTTGAAATTCCACTCCTACATATTCATCACTGGCTAGATCCATGGTAGCCAAAAGTTGATTCCACCCACAGGGCTCAAATTCCTCATCCTTGAATTGTTGAGGTACATAATTCTCATCTTGTAGCCTCTTTCTTCCACACAATCCTCTCTTCTTAGTCTCCTTTTCCTATTGGTCAAATTTCTTATCATATTGCACCTCCATACAGATGATTCAGCTTCATCCTGGTCCTCCATCTCTGATTCCTCACTCAACTCTTGATTCTGATGAATTTTATACCATTCTTGAGGAGATATGTCACAGTAATGCCCATTTCTTAGATTTACTTTGGTTATTCTTCCTTTGCTCTGAAGGTATAAGCAATCATTACCCCAATCTTGTACAATTTGCATTTGTCTCATGAATGGTCTTCCTAGGATAATTTCATATGAAGTAGATTGTGGGAATTCAACTATAGCAAAGGTATGTTCTATCTCTATCCCACATATGTCCACAATCACTTTTTCCCATATCCCTAGGGGTTTTTCAATGTGTCCATCTGCAAGTTGCAATCTCATTTTTGTGGGTAATAATTCACTTTTTCCCCATTTCTCCCAAGTTTGTTTAGTCATGATGGCCACTCCAGATCCACTATCCAAAATAGCTTTGGCCTGGTTTTAACCAAATTGTATTTTTAAAGTTGAGTTTCCCTCTTCTCCCTCACAATATCCTCCTATCTTATCAATGGGAATATACCACAACTCCTCCATTTCCTGTAGTTGTGGGTGAAGATTTTCTGGTGTTGTCTCCCATTTTTTCACTTGGTTCTGTAGGTGAGGATTTTGTTTTATTAAATCTTCCCATGTGGTGTGATACAAAATTGTGCATCTTTTGTCTACATTCACTTGGAGTGTTACTTGTGGGTTTTCTTCCTTGATACTCTTTCCTCTTGTTTTTGTTGTCTCAGATTCCTCAACTGTTTTTTGAGAATTGTCTTCTTCCCCCATTTTGAGTTGTACTTCCCGAATGATCTGTTTACACTTCTGCATTCTTCATGTTCTAAGTCTGGCATAGGATAAGCCATTGTATGATCAGCAGGGCTTGGTCCCTCTTGAATTCTTCCTTTGTATGCTTTTATCAGAGTGTCTAGACTTTTTGAATTTCCTATTTCCAACTGGGTCTGTGTCTTTGGAGGAGAAGTATTGTTTGATTGTTCCCTATTTTCTTCTTCAATATTTTTACTCATTTTTTGCTTCCTCTCCCATTTCCCTTTTTGTCTATTTTTCTTCACCTTTGAGTTTGATTCTTCATTTTGTTCCTTAGTTGTTCTTTGTTGTTTTGTTTGTGACCTTGTTACAACATTTACATCCACTAAATCAATGTCACTCAATTCTTCCTGTTCCATGATACTGACTGCTTTTAGTGGTATGTTATTAGCTGTGTTTTGTTGTTTTTGGGGATTTTTTGGGCAATCCTTAAAATATCAAATGCTCCCTACCACAATCCTTGCAATATGCTCCTTCTATTCTCAATGTAGGAGGTTGTGGACAATCTCTAATAAAATGATCTCCCCCACACCTATAACAAGTTATCTTTGGTCCTCCTTTGAATTGAGGTTTTTGATTGGACATGTAATTATTGGTTATATACATGAAAGTGGCAGTGTCCATCTCAATTCTTCCATTTCCCAAGTCTAAGGCTTGTAATTCTGGCTCTCTTGATTCATAACCTTCCCATTCTTCTTGAAATCCCTCATTCCATTGATAATCTTCTTTGTATGGTGACTTTGTTCTTGAATTTCCCTCCTCTACTGGTGCATATTTGATTGGCACTACATTTATTGGTATAGGAGGTTGTTGCCCTAGCACAGGTCTTGGTTGCTCACTATACACTGATTCTCTTTGGCCCCCATAGTCTCTCTCCTTTATGGGTTGTTTATTATAGAAGCATTCCTCCCTGGTATGGTTGGTCCATTTCCTCTCTAGTGTACAGTATTTGAGTGTCTTTCTGTCTTGCAAATGTGGAGGTTTTTGATATGGGCAATGTTGTATCAGATGACTTTCTCCACAATTGTAGCATTTTTTATTTGTGTTTATCCTGGAGTTTATCAAATTGGTTTTAGTACTTAACTCTAGGGCTTTGAGCCAACTCTTCTGCTGGAGGAATTTTGTCTTCATATGATCTGGGTTGATCAAATGCTAACAAATCTTGGCCTCTATTGTCCTCCAAATCTATTGCTTCTTTCACACAAGCTCCTAGATCAGGGCATCTCTTGTAGTATACTAGGGTTCTTAATTGAGCACTTATCAACCCTTCTATGAATAGGGATACCTGTCTAGCCATGGAAGGGACTTCCTCCTTAGGGCATCTGTCAATATATTGTTTAAATCTCCTGGCTGCCTCTCTGACATTTTCATCCTTTTGTTGTTTAAAACTGTGTATCAAAGTGGCTGTGCTATGTTTTATCCCAGTTTTTGAGAATTCTCCAATAAAGGCTTCTAGGAAGGATCCAATATCTAGGTACATATCTTTTCTCAAAGGGATGAACCATGATAATGCTGGTCCAGTTAGGCTTAGACCAAATGCCTCAAATTGAACTTTGTAATCTTCCACCTCCTCAACTCTAATCAATTGCCTAAACTCTGCAGCATGAGCATGGGGATCTGAATACCCTTCATATTGATTTTTCATACATTTGGCTACTTCATATGGTCTAAGCATTCTACCCTGAGGTTGCCAATGGTGTCTTCTTCTGAGTGAGAATTCATTATATTCTTCTGGTTCCTTGTCAAAGGGATTTGGTGAAGCCTGTGTCCTCCTCCCATGTTGTTGCTCAGTATTAGTGTAGTTTTCATGTGGTCTAGGTAAATCTGGTTGTCCCATGTTATGTTCCCAAGGTCCTTTGTCAACACATTGCCCTAAGTCATTTGAATTTTCTGGGTCTGGGGAGAAGATGTACACACACCCTTGCCTATCCTCATACCTACCATCTTTGAACTGGGCTACAGGTGTTATGTTTAGGGGAGCTTCTAAGTTTCTCAATCTAATGAGAAACTTATGCATCCCATCCTGATATACATAGGTGCCAAACCTATTTGT
Organism: Ceratopteris richardii; assembly: GCA_020310875.1. Lineage (NCBI taxonomy): Eukaryota > Viridiplantae > Streptophyta > Polypodiopsida > Polypodiales > Pteridaceae > Ceratopteris > Ceratopteris richardii. The sequence continues at coordinate 10,827,841 of CM035414.1, read as the reverse complement.
ATACATGTACTTGAGGATATTTCTGTAATCCCCAGTTTCAATGGGCTCATTTGTTTCATTTAAATTTTCCATGTTGTTTTCTTGCCCGAAATTTCTTTCTTGAGCTTCCCCTACGACTGACTCTATCTCCTTCCTTCCTAGGTCTTGCTTGGTAAGTGAATTTAGTTTGTTCCCAAACCTAAGGATCATTCAGCTAATTTTGTGTTTTTCACGATTTTGTGTTCAAACTAGTGATTTTCTACTAATTTCTGTTGAAAATCGTGTTTTCCACGATTTTGTACCTAGGAAAGTGTGTTTTTCACAATTTTTTGACTAAAATCGTGTTTTTCACGATTTTGTGATCAAAATCGTGTTTTTCACGATTTTGAACTTAAAATCGTGTTTTTTCACGATTTTGCACTTGAAATCGTGTTTTCCACGATTTTCTACCTAAGCTATTATTTTTTCACGATTTTATTACTAAAATCGTGTTTTTCACGATTTTGTGCTCAAAATCGTGTTTTTCACGAACTTGTGCTCAAAATCGTGTTTTTCACGACTTTGTGCTCAAAATCGTGTTTTTTCACGACTTTGTGCTCAAAATCGTGTTTTTCACGATTTTGTGACTAGGGTAGTGTTTTTCCACGATTTTGTGCTCAAAATCGTGTTTTTCACAATTCTGTGCTCAAAATTGTGTTTTTCACGATTCTGTGCTCAAAATCGTGTTTTTCATGACTTTGTGACTAGGGTAGTGTTTTTCCACGATTCTGTGCTCAAAATCGTGTTTTTCACGATTCTGTGCTCAAAATCGTGTTTTTCACGACCTTGTGCTCAAAATCGTGTTTTTCACGATTATGTGTACAAAATCGTGTTTTTCACGATTCTGTGCTCAAAATCGTGTTTTTCACGATTCTGTGTACAAAATCGTGTTTTTCATGATTCTGTGCTCAAAATCGTGTTTTTCACGATTTTGTGCTCAAAATCGTGTTTTTCACGATTCTGTTCCGAGACAATCGTGATTGCTCACAATCGTAAATAACACGATTTTCTGATGAAAATCGTGTTCTGGGAATCGCGATGTTGTTCTTTGTGCTCAAAATCGCGATTTTGTGTTGACTTTAGAATCGCGATTTTGAACAATTTTTTGAAATTTTTGAAGTTTTGATTTTCAGATTTTTCTTTGTTCTAATAGAATCGCCTTATTGAATTTCTAACATGCAATGAAAGAGGTTTATTACAAAATACTTTTTTTCTACTAAAAACCCAAAAAAACAGAAGATCGCGATTCCGTAATTTTTAGTTATTTCCTATTTTTTGGTGCTATTTGATCACTCTAATGCAAAAATATGTACAAAAAATGATGCTAAAACTTTTTACCTTTCTTGATAGGTTGAAAATTTCTCCAAAGATGACTGGTTGCAGAAAGTCACGATTTTGTTCGATTCTGCTCACTCCCACTCTCCCTCACTCTCACTCAAATGAATTTTTCTTTCAATTCCAGGTTTTTATAATGTCCAGAAAATCGCGATTTTGTGTGATTTTCACAATTCTTCACTCTTTCACTTGTCCAAGCTTTACTTACCCACTCTTGATGACATCTTTTGCAATTTTCTTTTCTCAAAGTACCCAAATATGCTAAAAATTCCAGAAATTTTCCTTTACAGAAAATCACGATTTTGTGCAGAAAATCGTGTTTTTTCTGTAGATCTTATTTTGTGTAATTTTGAGTATTATTTCTTCTTGCTTTCTTTCAATACCTTCTCTCCTTTGTAATTCACCCAATTCCTGTACTGTTGCACCAAAATCACAACCTTACTCAGAAAATCGCGATTTTGTGCAGAAAATCGTGTTTTTTCTAAACTTCTGATTTTCTGAAAATTTGAGTATTCTTTTCTCTTGTTCCCCTTCAGTATCCTTTACCAACTTCAATTCCACAATCACCTGCAATTTTACCTCACAATCACAATCATTAATCAGAAAATCGCGATGTTGTACAGAAAATCGTGTTTTTCAAATTTGCTCATTTTTGATAAATGTTTTGCTTTTCTTTCACTTAGTCCCTATTACTCTTATCCACAAAGCTCCAATGCAACTTCCTAAGAAGAAAAGAAATTTGTTTGATTGTTTTTATGAATTTTATGAATTTTTTTAGTATTTTGCCCTAAAATAAAGGTGAACACTTTGCTTAGGGTTTCTTGTTTGGTGATCTACTGATCCTATGTTTCTTGATTGGTTATGATTTCTTATGGCTTAGCTATCACAACACTTCATGAGAAAGTTTTTCCAAAGAAAATGTGCTATGAAATGCAAGCTATTTTTGCAAAGATAAACTCAATCACATATTTTTTCAAAATGCAGATCAACTCAAGATTTATGCTCAGATTTGGTTAACAAATGAATCTTTTCTACTTGCATCTAGCTACTTTAACTGACTTTTCCTTAGTGCAACAATGTTATCTTCCCAAGATCCGCATTGGTGCCTAGTACTTGGTCAAAAAGAACTCTAAAAATGAAAGAATAGACTCATGAATCTTTTCTACCTGCATCTAGCTACTTTAATTGATTTTTCCTTAGTGCAACCATGTTATCTTCCCAAGATCAACCATGGTGCCTAGTACTTGGTCAAAAAGAACTCTAAAAATGCAAGAATAGACACATGTTACCTCATCTTCAGCTTTCTTGGCTTAAATCTTCCACACACCTGCACTTTTACTTCCAGAATGTAATGAGCAACTATCAATTTACAAAAATTTCAGCACTTCCAATTCTAAAAGATGATCTATTGCTTTCTTTTCCCAAAAGAGAAACAAAAGACATCTACCTTTTCATGTTCACATTTCTTGATTAAAGAGTGTTACCTTTTCCTTGTGTTTGTTACCATCATCAATAGAAGATCCAGCAAGGTCCAACTTCAATGAAGCTTTTGAATTACTCCCCGACAATGGCGCCAAAAAATGTTTGTTATTGATCTTTGGAGTTGTCCTCTCCAATCATTTAGCATAAAGAATCAACAAGACATCTTTATTTTGTCAATCCTGGAAGTATTCTTGAGACCACAGCCCCTTCAAGATGATAGAATCCAAGAAATAAGAGAATAATGGCTCGAATTCTGAGAATAGTGAAGATGAAGAGGAATTTCTAGGGTTTGGTTTATCTTGAGCAAATATCCACCATTTTCTACAGTCTTGGTGTCTATTCCATGCTATTTTATCAGCAGAACACAATTATGAAGTCAAAATAAAAAAACATCACCTATATCATACAGACGAGACAATCGCGATTCTGTGCAAACAGACGATTTTCAGCTCCAGCACCATTCTTCATCAACTCATCACTCAACACAACAGTATTCAGATCTCTTCATACACATTCTACAGATTTACACAATAAAAGCTCACAAATCTCCATAGATACACAAGAACTAGACTCACAAATCAAAGAAACCACATAGAAGAGGAGAAACACGATTTTCAGCAGAAACTCCTTCTCTATTTACTTGGATAGCATGTACACAAATGATTAACCAACCCCCTCATAATAGAGGAAATTAGCTTATATACATTTTCAAGTGTCCCTTTTCACACTTGGATTTTGGTCCTTTCCTCTATTATTCTAAAAATATGCTATCTAGGAGTTTTCAAAAATTCTAGAAAAAATACATAAGATTCTATCCTACATAAGGAAGACTCTTCCTTATTTTTACAACAATTGTATAAATATTTTTACAAATTTCTATCATTTTACAATTATTTCTCTTCAAAAATGTTTCCAAAAATGCATCTTCCAACAGGGCTTATATGATGCGACATGTATTGGTTGCAAAAGGGTTGTGGAACATTGTGCAGGGTGTTGAAAGACGTACTGTTACACCTCTGTTGCAGAGCAAAGAGAGCACAAGGCAGAGAAAAAGAAGGGCCCTAAAAATTTTCTGATTTGGACACCTTATTTTTGTATTATAACCATTCTTGTAATATATTTTCCGTTGTAAAGGCACTAGAGGAGTCCTCTAGATGCATCCCCACTGAAGATTAGTAGCTTACCCATGTAAATTAGTAGGAAATTAGCCTTTTAGTGAATAAAGTGCCGGTCTCTTGTGTGAAAGGACCATTTTTAGGGCACAAGTATATAAGTCAATTTGTGACTCTTTGTAAGGACTTTTTGCCATTGTGAGAATCAAGAGCACAGAATTTCGAATTTGTGTCTTCTCCACTCTGTATCATCTTCTTTGTGAGCTTGTGTGCATGTGTGTTTCTTGGAAAGAGTGTTAGGAAGTGTTGTCTATCCATGAAAGTGCTTGTTTGTTGTAGTTAAGGTGTGTGTGAAGTGTAGGAAGTGCTGAAGTGTAGGAAGGTCATTCCTGCGACTCAATATTTTGCTCATCACTTGAAGTGCAAGAGTCATATTTGACTGAAAATACCACCATTGGATGCCTCTTCTTGAGAGTTTTGAAACGCATATGCTATTCGCTATATTTGGCATTCGGAGTTGAGAGAAAAGCTCAATTTACTGTTGGTTGCTGCACCAAGTATCGCGTCACCATGACTGACAGTTGAACCTTGTTTGGTTTAGTCTTTGCCTTGTTTGCACTCTTTGAGTAACTCATTTGCATTGATTGTCATTTGAATGCATGTCTTAATACACTCGACTAGGTTTTGATACTCATCGGATTGATAATTAAAGCGTGAATCCCCACTATATGCACTTGAGGGGGATTGAGGTATAGTCTCTTTCTCCACAAGTCCCTAAGTTGATTCTTAGGTACACACGTTTTTTGGCACCATTGCCAGAGAGTGTCAAATCAAACCGAGGCATTCGTGTGATGGTAAGTAGCTTTTTGCATTGAAGCGAGAGGAGTAGTGATTATTAGTCTAGGGAAGTGAGTGGAGTGAGTAGAGTAGGAGTAAGGGAGTAGGTTAAGTAATTAGAGTAGCTTTCAGTCTTTGTCGTGTTGTTTTTTTTTCAGTGAGTAGGAAAATTTAAAAGTATAAAAGCCAAAAATGTCATTTTGTAAGTCACTTGTCTTTTGAACAAGTATCATGAGAGGCGACTGTCAAGTATCGTGAGCTAAATTCCGGGCTGTTTGAGCTCCGCAGAGCAAGTCAGGGTGGTTAAAGGGTTGAGGGAGAGTACCTAAGGTAAGCACATATATCATTCTCTCATCCTTATCACATAAATTAAGCATTTTAGAAAAAACGATCTGCGTGAAGTATCGTGAATGACATACTGGGATAGAGAAGAAGTAATTTTCTGATTCAGGCTAAAACGGGAGGGTAGATGCACTCTAGGCACATGTGTATGAAATTAAAATCCAAAAAAACACTTGCAAAAAGTTGAAAGTATCAAGTATCGTGTTCTCCCGCGGTCGAGTATCGCGATACCTGACAAGTATCGTGATCTCCTATGGTTGAATATCGCGATACTTACCAAGTATCGAGTATCATGAGATCCTTGATCGCGTTACTTACCAAGTATCGAGTATCGTGAGATCCCTGATCGCGATACTTACCAAGTATCGAGTATCATGAGATCCCTGATCGCGATACTTATCAAGTATCGTGTATCGTGTATCGTGTGAACTCAAGTATCGTGTATCGTGTATCGTGTGAAATCAAGTATCGTGTATCTTGTCTGCTGAGTATCGAGTATCGTCTTTATCCAAGTATTGAATATCGTCTCCCGTGAAGTATCGTGTATCGTCTCGGGTAGATATCGTGTATCGTCTGAGTCAAAGGTCGAGTATCGTGAACTTTTTTGGAGGTCAAGTATCGTGACTTGAGGATTCACAGTTAGTCCTGTCCCCACCAAATTTTTCTAGAATTCTGACCCTTGGTGAAGAGCTCTAGAAGCCAGAGGTTGGCAAGGGCTGATCAGAGTTTTTAAGTGGATGAACCTAAGATCTGAGAGAACCCTAGGAAGCCAAAGAAGTGTGATTTCTTGTGTAGGAAGTGTAGCCGAGCCAAGTAGCCATTCACATTATTCTGAAACCTCTAGTGAGTCAGAAGAAGAAATTCCTATGGTTTCAGAGGATATGCAAAACACTGTACCAATGATTGGCATGATGTCAATTATTGAGGGAGAATATCGGACATCTTTAGAATATGTGACCACCAATCAACATGAGATTCCCATATACCTAGATGGACTAAACCGATCACTGGCCAGACTGAAGAAAGCTTCAGATGCTTACATAGTGCCTAGGCCAGCAGTTAAGTATTCATGAGGATTTTATAGGGATAAAAGAGATATCCAGTATGTTGTTAGAGAACATCCAAAAAACATCAATGAACTTGGGGAAGAAAACAATGCTCATAACCCTAATGAAGAAGGAATTGAAGAGCAAGTGACCACACCTAGAGGGAGATCTACTGTTGTTAGGTTTTGGAGAGGAGACCTCATTCCCCAAGATGACTCCTTAATGGATGTGTATTTGATCAATGGAATGGAGCATCTCCTCAGAGCCCACTCTTCAATATGGGAAGCAGCCCCTAACCCCGTGACTGTCTATGAGTTACAAGATCCTGACTTCCCCACCATCATCACATATTTGGACAAAAACCAGAGAAGGTATATGCCCCTAATAGATTCAGAGAGAGCTGGGTTGAAATATCAGAACATTCCAGTGTTTCCTCCGAGGGATCAAGCCACTACTTCACAAAACCCACATGGAACCTCTCAGAATAATTCATTTCAACAGTCAGGACAAACACAACAAACTCAAATCCTGATTAGACCATATGTGCAGTTTGCTATGCCTACAAATAACCCTAATTATCGGCCTCAACCACATGTTGATCCAAGGAATGGAATTCCTGCCCCAGTTAGACCACCTATAGCAAGAGGACCTAGTATACCCATTGGAAGACCTATTTTCCCTGTGATGCCTAGACCGCCTGAAGCAGGAAGAAGATTAAGGCCAATTCAAGTGGCCAAATGCATGAGAAATCACTATGATGGTTCTAGTGAACCTTACAATCATATAGCTGAATTTAAGCAAGTAATCAGTGCGGAACAAGTAGAAGATTTTTTGATCCAATATGAGTCTTTTGGTCTAACTTTGACAGACACAGCTTTAGCTTGGTTCCAGCCATTAGATCCTAACAATTTTCAAAATATGGAACAAGTCTATCAAGAAATGATTGAGGAATTCACTAAGTCTGGAATTAAAAACAACTCGTCATCTTTAATCCATAGCTTTAAGCAAGCTCCTACGGAATCAGTGAGATTGGCAGCAAGAAGATTCAAAGAGTATGTGGATAGATGCCCAGTGGAAGAGAGGCCCACCCAAAACAAAATGGTGTCATTATTTTTGGAAGGATTATTGAATGGATCATTAAGATCTCTGGTGTACGTGAAGAGAGTTCAAACTTTGCAAGAATGCATGAAAGAATGTATTGACCTAGAGGACAATCTAGCGGAGGATCTGAAAATACCTCAAGGTAGTATGAAGAGTGAAGATTCAGCCAGCAGTACATCAAACCCTAAGAACAATGTAGAGGAAATAGCCGACTTAGTAGCAAAGAAGTTGAACATTCAAGGACAGAGGAACTACCCCAACAACCCAATGAGAGTGCCCATGCTTAGAAGATGTATGCATTGTGGAGGTGATCATCCTTCTCATTTGTGCACTAGGGGAGTAATCCCACCACTTGCTTATGCTTACAATAGACCACCCGTTCGAGGCCCTCTACAATATTGCAGCATAGAACAAAAATACACAAATCACAACATAGAAAATTGTCCTTACAATAGGCAATCAAGACCTGCACAACTTGTCATGAGACCTTATGGATACCCTCAGAGAAAACTAGGAGGAGAAGCCTTCAGATATCCCACATATGAGCAGCAGGCACCTGTACCACGACCATATGCTTATCAAAGTTACAATCAACCACAACCGGTGTTAGGACAACAACCGCCCCATCCTCAGAATGTTGTCCCAGTGAAAATAGCTCAATTTGAAGAAAACTTAGAAAGAGCAATAGTTCCTGCCACACCTTTGACTAGTAATGAATCATATGATTCATCCTATGACCATAGCCAAGGAAAGTATCCCACTTATGAGAACTCCATGATAGAATATGGACAAATGTACGAACCATATACCTATGGCATGGAAGTGCCAGATAGTTCCTACGGATATGAGCAGGATTATGTGTCATTGATGTACATAGCCCCTAGGGCATCCATACCCCCCCAACCCATGAACAGACCACTTGTACCTAAAGGACCATGTTATAGATGCGGAGGTGATCATTATATCAGAGAATGTACATTACCAAACCCACCACCACCAGAGCGAGTATGGGAAGGATACTGTAGTGATTGTGGTAAAGAACACCTTTTCAGAGATTGCCCCAAGAACCCCAACAAAGTTAACTCTAACGTGCAGATTAACGTGATAGAAGTGATAGAATCATCAGGAAGTGATAAGGAGTACACTCTACCATTGAAAGCAATAACTAGAGCCAAAGCTAGAGAGACCCCGGAAAAAACTGAAGAATATAATCAAAACTACAGAGAGGTGAACACACCTACACCTCAACTAGTTGAAGACTCGGAAGAGCCTAAGAAAAGTGTTACAAGTAAACGAACACAGAGATGGAAGAACCGTAGAGATAGGATGAAGGAAAAGAAACTACAACAAAAGAAGGAAAATGAGAAGAGCAAACAAAATCTAAAAGAGAAACAAGAAGAGGAAGAAGAAAATCGGAAAGGAAAGTAAAAAAACGAAGAGGTAGGATCAGTTTTAGCAGATCCCATGCCTGAAGAATTAGCCATGTGGATTCAGGCGTACAAAGCACGAATAAGAGCACGGCCTACCATCGAACAACATGAAAGAGAATATCCTAGAGGTGACCTAGAGAAGGAAAGGTTGGAGATATGCAAAAAATTAATTGAAGTGGCTCGGCAGACCTTAGAAAAACCTGTTCTTCAATTACCCAATTCACAAATTCCCGAAAGAGAATTCCAAGAGTGTTTCGTAGCTAAGGAACCCGAGAAACCTGAAGCAGGTAAGACACATAATGGAAATTACTGTGAGGATAAAAGGGAAGGATCCATTGTTCCCGAAGTAGAAGGGGAATGGCCTAAAGATTCGTGGGCAAGAGTCCAAGAAGACCGGTGGAAGAAAGTGGAAGGAATAGACCCACCCTTTGAGGAGCTAGAAGAATAAGGTGAAATTGAAGACTCCATACTTGAACTGAATTTAGAAGAAATAATACCAATTGATCCAAGTAACGAATAAAATGATAGTGTAAAGGTTTTGCCAAATTACACAGGAGAGTACGAACATAATTCAAAATTATACCGCATTCCCTCAATGAGAAAAAAAGAACTGAACCTAGTAGTCCAAACATCGGATATCATACAACACCTTAGAAAGGTAAAAATCCCTTGCACTCTGACATTGGAGGAACTGTTGAAGGTCAAACCACATTTGAAGGAGAGATTAACCAGTCAATTGGAGATCAAGGCGGAAGAGAAGGAGATGTATGATGAAGTAAACACAGTAAAAATCTCAGTCGATAAGGTAGGAGATTTCAGTGAGGGAGATGAAGGAAATACTTGCCTTCCAATTACCTATAGGGGTTACACCACCAAAGACATCTTAGATTCTAGAGCTGAAGTAGGAATAGCAACTAAAGAAATCTGGGAGAAATGGTGAAAACCAGCTCTAAGACCAACATGCATGAAGATACAAATGGCAGATGGACACACTGAAAGACCCTTGGGATTATTGGAACGGGTACTTTTTACCACTTGCGGAGTTGAATTCGAGCACACCTTAGCGATATGTCAATTTGAAAGGCCTAGAAATTATGAAATGATACTTGGAAGACCTTTCATGAGACAACTAAAGGTAGTGCAAGATTGGGGAAAAGACGTTGTATACCTACAGCACGAAGGAACCACCACAAGAATAAATCTCCACACATATACATATCAAGATGTTCCCCCCTTACAATGGAATCAGATTCATAAGGAGGAAGATAATCAGTCGATTCATAGTATAGGTTCAAGTGATCAATCGTGGATGAATGAATACACTCATCTATGGATATGCCAAACTGCGAAAAAGGAAGAAGATAGGAGGAAAGGATGGTAGCAAAAGCAAGGAGTTGCTAGATCAGTACAAGATCCAGCCTATATGCCTCAAATATTCTTAGATGAAAAATTTGAACCTCATGGTTGGATGGAGATTTTAGCTACTCTCGATGTGTGTGTAAACGAAGAAGTGATAACCATGAATGAATGCATTGACGAGGAAGGATATGACGTTAGTCTATACATGGTAGTTCTTCAAGAGGCTGAAGAAGGGGAAGTGATAGAAAAATAATGGAAAGAGGATTACGAGAGCATTGAAATGGAGCAAGAGCAAATGGAAATAGAAAGTGGAAATCAAGAAGTAAGTGTCATAATTAATGAAATAAATCAAGAACCAACACAGGAGGAAGAGGAGCTTGAATTAGAAAAAGCAAAAAATGATGAAGAAAACAAGCCTCAAGACCAATTTGAAGTGCCCATCCACTTCAAAAAATATGAGGTAGAAGAGAGAAGAATTGCTATTCAAATGCCAAAATGAGAAGCACAGCCAGGAATAGCATATGACAATAAAGAACAGACCAAGAAAATAGTAGTAACCCTAGAGGAAGGAGAAGAACGATGTACTTTTATAGGACAAGATGTCTCAATGGAGGAAGAACAAGAGTTAATACGACTCATAAGGGAATACAGAGATGTCTTTGCCTGGACATATAAGGATTTGAAAGGAGTAGACCCTTCTATATGTGCACATAGAATCCCTATGACATCTGAAGCTAAACCTTCCAAACAAAGACCATACACATATAACAATATTTACTCAACAAAAATAAAGGAGGAGATAGATAAGTTGTTAGATGTTGGGTTCATATATGAGATTGAACACACGGAATGGGTGTCACCTTTGGTGGTTGTACCGAAAAAGAATGGTAAGTTAAGAGTATGCATAAATCTGAAAAAAGTAAATGCTGCTACCATAAGAGACAGTTACCCATTACCCATCACGGATCATCTTTTGGAAAGAGTGGGAGGAAAGGAAGTTTATAGTTTTTTGGACGGCTTTTCAGGATATATCAGGTAGCCATTGCTCCAGAGGACCAACATAAAACAACTTTTGCAACTGAATGGGGAGTATACGCCTTTAGGGTTATGCCTTTTGGCCTAACCAATGCCCCACCCACTTTCCAAAGATTGATGTGCCATGTATTCAAAGAGTTCTTGAGAAAGAGTATGGAGGTATACGTGGACGATCTATGTACCTATTCAGCTATACGATCAGAGCACATCCCTGAACTAGGAAAGATCTTTGCCAAATGTCAACAATATAGAGTATGCCTCAACCCAGAAAAATGTGTCTTCATGGTTCGACAAGGAAAAATATTAGGACATATTGTCTCTAAAAACGGAATTTCAACTAATGAAGACAAAATCAAAGTGATTTTGGATTTGCCAAGACCAAAGACTACGAAGGAAGTCCAAGCATTTATGGGACATTGTGGATACTACCGAAGATTTATACATATGTATGCCATAATTGTTAGACCTCTTTATGCATTATTGACTCAGTTTAACTGGACTGAAGAATGTGAAAAGGCCTTTAATGAATTAAAGAGTCGATTGAGTTCAGCACCAATCCTCTGAGTACCCAATTGGAATAAGCCATTTCATATTCACGTGGATGCTTCCAAGTTTGCCATTGGTTGCATCCTAGCTCAACCCGCAGATGCAGGAAAGTTAGATCACCCTATGGCCTATGCCAGTTGACAATTGAATCAAGCAGAACGCAATTATACCACGACTAAAAGAGAAGGCCTAGGAATGGTATACACAATAAAAAAGTTCCGACATTACCTTTTGGCAAACAAATTCAAATTCTTTATTGATCATCAAGCCCTACTGGACTTAGTCAATAAGCCTTGTAATACAGGATGACTAGTACGATGGTTTCTATTGTTAATGGAATTTGATTTTGAAGTAATAGTCACGAAAGGAAATACCCACATAAGAGCAGATCACTTATCAAGGATGACACATGGAGAACCACCCATAGGAGTATTGGATGATCTGCTAGATACGTACCCTTTTAACCTCGAAGTATGTCCCCAATGGGCAGAAAAGTTGATCCCTATACTCACTCACGGACCTAAAGATGGGAGCACACCAAACCGAACCCAAGACCTATGGAAGGCTAAAAACCTTCATATCATTGCTGGAAGTTTGTATCACCAAGACTCAAGTGGATTACTCATGAGATGTGTAGAAGAAGAGGAACAGGAAATGTGGCTTCAAAAAGCACATGTAAATCAATGGAAAACTCATCTAAATGCGAACGGAACATGGCAAACACTAAGGAGATTGGGAATATATTGGCCAACCATGCAGAGGGATGCGCATAACTATGTATCAGTCTGCCCAACCTGTCAAGAACGGAATCCAGAAGAGAACTCCACTCTATGCTACTCCACCGTAGCACCAAGATGGAGCATGCCTCTAGTGAAGTTCTTAAAGACCCAAGAGTACCCAGAAAGAGCCACTCTAGCAAGAAAACGAGCACTTGTAGAACAAAGCAAGGACTATGCTCTTATAGGAAAACAACTCTTTAAACGAGGAAGAGATAATCATTTACGAATGTGCATTCATGAAGACGAGTATCTTGCTGTATTAGAGATGGCACATACAGGAGATGCAGGAGGACATTTCTCTGTAGATAAAACAACAAAAATGATTCTCTTTGCAGGAATGTGGTGGCGAATGTTACATCAGGATGTAGCCACATATGTTCAACGATGTGATACCTGTCAACGAACGAAATGTCCAATTAGAAGGGATGAAATGCCACTAAAATCCATGATGAGTGCCATAGCTTTTACTAAATGGGGAATAGACTTCATAGGACCTATTAGCCCCCCAGCTAAAGGATCCCATGCCGAATACATAATTGTAGCCACAGACTATGTGACCAAATTGGTTGAAGCCAAAGCAACCAAGAAAAATGATGCAAGAACTACTGCCAAGTTTCTCTTCGAGAACATTTTCACTAGATTTGGATTACCGATAGAAATTGTGAGTGATAGAGGCACACACTTTGTGAATGAAGTTATGGAAGCCTTATTGAATGAATTCTTGGTAATTCATAAGAAATCAGCCCCTTATCACCCACAAGCCAATGGACAAGCCGAAAGTTTGAATAAAATCTTGTGCACAGTTCTCACCAAAATCGTGAACAATGGTAGATCTGATTGGGATAAACAATTACATCACACTTTACATTGTCCAAGCCCATGTAGCCTAGTGGTTGATGCCTTGAAGTTGTGGGAGGAAGTCCTGAGTTGAAGTCTTGGTTGAACATGTCCATGAGATTCTTATGATGGGTGCCTCTACTTTAAGAAGTTGGGTGTGTGAGTGTGGGTTTCCAATTCCTTGTACTCTGAAGAAAAAAAATCAGAATGCAAATAGGGGATGATTATCCACCATGTGTTTCCCTTTGCAAGTTATTGTGATGGAAACCTTTTTTGCATGCATGCAAAAGCCGCAATTCCAGCCCTGAAGAGACAATGAACTAAAAATCTTGTTCTAGTGATACAAAACCTAGATCTCATCATTTGCCCTTAGACCAAATTCAAAATGCAAAGGGTGGTAGAATTATAATGGATCTAGAAGAGTCCAAACACTATTAAAGCTCAAAAAAGGATGAACAAGTGCTAGATTCTAGGAAAAAATCAACAATCTCCCTTGAAAAATGGAATAATGAACAAGAATGACCAACCAAAAGGATTATGTGAGAATATATGTGCTCACATCAATACATGTATCAAGGAGTAAAGCAACCACTATATAGTTAACAAAAAAAACTCAAAAACAAAATGCTAGAGTATCATCTCCAAAATGATCATATGACCAATATGAAAAGCTTATAAAAGTACAAGTACTCACATGTAAACTTGCATAGTCAATCACTGACTCCACTGCATATAGTCACTTAACCAAAAGAAGCCAACTACACTTGTCGAGCACCTATAAACAACTATCATGCATCTCCTATGGCAAGTTTGGGTAATTCTTCCACCTGTATCACTAGATAGACCCCAATATTTGGGTGTCTTCCAATTATGAAGACCTCACCATGACCCTCTTTATTGACATTAAAGGCTTTACGCAAATATGTAACTGCTATGTCAATGAACACATGGAAGTACATAAGTAGTATCCCCAAAAGCATAGATAGTGTGTATATGCTCAATATATGTAATAAAATGACACTAAAAGGCTGAATTCATAGGACAAACACTAGCCAACAACATGTGCAAGTGTTCGTCAAGTTCGTTCTTTTTGCTCAAGACAATATAGAGATAGATATTCTTTGTGCATCGGATCTCCAAGAGGATGCTAGAATAGAGGAGTTTTGAATCAAACACTTGTACGTACTAATTTTTGTTTTTTTTTTGCTATGTTCTTTTGTACACTACCATTTATCTATATTACCCTTATTATCATATGATAGTTATTTGAGTTATTTTGTTATAGAGCATGATGGGAGACAGTCCTCGAGCCACTTCACATTCCATGAGAGGCGATCAATTCTTAGAGTTCATATCTCAGGTACCTCCCATGTATATGGCCACTGCATCATGGCACTAGATCGCCCATGATAGCACTCCCCTTGGCCTCACTCCTGCCGGCCTCACTCTTGTTGGCCTCACTCCTGTCAGTGTCACTCCTGTCGGCATCACCCCTACAGGCAGTGCTACTCTCGTCAAAGGTATATCTCTTAGCTTTATGACTCCACCACGACCATCTTCTTAGCCATCCCCTAGTGGCTCTAGTAGTAGACCTGTGCATTTGACACCTTAGCGCGATATAGATGCTTGCCCATCTTGTAGCTCGAGGTCACGCTTTGGAGCAGGAGGTTCGAGGAGTGGATCTACATGTCAGTCTACAGGAGGCGGCTGTTGTAGAGATAGTGCGATGGACATTGTGTCGCCCACTTCCACTCCTACAACACGTACATCAGATGTAGCTACGCCACTTGGTACACCACGTGGAACACCATGTACACCTTGGGTGCTCATCACCACAATGATTCCAAAGTGTATAGTATCTGTGATGGAGCTTCGGTGATGGATGCGACCGAAAATGCCATGCGTGCGTGTATACAACAGCTTTGCTCCATAGAATTTGGACACTCTATCATGTTGAAATGGAGTGAGAAAAATAAAGATGGAAAAAATTATATCACAGAGACAATTTATCAGGAGTTCCTACCAGCACATGGCCATCCTCTTGTCAGTTCAGAGTGGATTCTACACACCACACATGAAGTTATGTCCCATTGACAATCCGAGGCTCGTGATGCTTTCAGAGCATGCTTACTAAAGCCTATATGGTTAGATGTTGAGGAGTGGGATATGATTCGGGACGAGAAGCAGCACACTCTTGATCGATATCACTAGTAGCGAGATGCCACAACCATACGTTTAGATATGGTTGGACCATCATATGTGGGCAGCGGCAGATATGACACTATGCATCACAAATTTGTAAGTACCAGTTGGTTTATTGAATTTCTTTGTGTTAAGAATTTCATGTATGTTCCTCTAATGTTTTGTATATTTGTTGTAGGAGTTGGCAATATGTCATCCTCCAACACGAACAGAGGAGGCTTATGGATATTGTCATGGATTGGTTGAACTATTGGAGGAATTAGAGGGATGCAGTGGTGGTTTCATGGGAGCATCTATGATGAGGTGATGAATTTAGAAACTTGGTTTTTACTTATTGTTTGTAAATCTCATGTGAATTTATCTCATTTCATGAATGTTCTTTGTTGGAGGACTACTGATATGGATGTTTCAATCATTCTGTGCATGTGTATGACAGTGGTGTACCACAATTGTGTATATGGCTAATATATGGTTGTGGTGCACCAAAATTTTGTATTTAATTCTTATATGGGAGTGCTTTGCCACATTTTGTTTTTGTCTCATGTATGACAGTGGTTTTCCACACTCTTGTACATGCTTCAATTATGAAATATATAACTTTTTTTGTACATGGTTCATGGTTCATTCAGATTATCTCTTTTGTGTCCGATTGTATTTTGCTTTATGAAATCATATTTCGGTTGCCATTAAAGTACACATCACAAGTACTCGGTTTTTTTTGGGCAGTGTATTTTCTTTTTCTTATCAACATCACGATAATGTCGCTATAGCAAAAGACAACACACTCTGCCCAAAACAAATTTTGCAGATATGGTCATCGGTATAAGCGACGATACTCCTAGGATGGTCACCAATATAAGCAATGGTACTCCCATTAGGCGATGGTATAGATGCTGACATGAGCGTCCGTATTTCGGATGCTTATATCGACGGTCATAATGATGCTTATACCGATGACTATACCGATGCCTATACTAGCGATTCTGTTATGACATGTATATCGACACTTAGACTGATGTGAGGGCAAAAATACACCTGTTAAATTTCCTCGATAAAAGCCTCGGTATACGATCGATATGTTGTAGTGTATGCATGAAAGTACTCCAAATGGCTCCAAGAATCACTCCAAAAATGCTTCAAAACAGATTTTGGATGCAAAGAATGAAGCTTTGAGGACTAAAACATGTTCAAGGTAATGTTAACCTTAGTCTTCCCCTTCTTCAAACACTCCAAGAGTGTAGCTTAATGGAAATACATTTCCAATTAAGCGAGCTCTAAGGGGAACAATACTCGGTTGGGTGCCCTCTGAGGAAGTACGGAGAAAATCTCACTTCCTTGATCATTGAGGTCCTCCCTAAGGCATAGCCAATGATTCCCCCAATGGTGATTTTGGTGACTCGATGACTCAGATGACAAGTTATGAAAAGTTTTATGCCTTGTTCATCATCTTAGTCATTAGCCTTTGAGTAACTTTTGCATCCAAATGCTCTGATACCGGTGAAGTACTTTGATGGTGATGCACCATGGTGGACGTTTCTTATCAAGAGCTCGACGAAGATACCCTCGCAATAGAAATCTGAGCTCCAAACACCACATGCAGTACTCGACACTATGTGTAGGATACAGAGAAAAAAACATTAGAGAGAGAGCACGAACACAGATTTGCTAGGTGTTACAAATGTTATGGAGCTTATAGTATGTAGGTGACCAGACCACTATATGTTACGTACACACACATACATGCACACACACATGTATACACATGCATACATGCACACACACATGTACACACATGCATACATACACACACATATACACACATGCATGCATACATACACACATATATACACACATGCAACACAAACACATACAAACACACACACACACATGTACACACATACACATACACACACATATACATATACACACATGCATACATACACACACATACATACGCACACACATGTACACACATGCATACATATACACACACACATGTACAAACATGCATACATACACACACATATACACACATGCATGCATACATACACACACGTATACACACATGCATGCATACACACACGCACACATACATACACACACATGTACACACATGCATACTTACACACACATACATACACACATGCATACATACACACACATACATACATACACATATACACTCATGCATACATACACACACATACACATATACACATGCATACATACACACACATACATACACACATGCAAATTAAATGTATAAAAATAGGATTAGGGTTTTTATGTTGTTTAAACATCCATACACATGCATCCATACATGCACACACACACATTTACACACATGCATATATATACACACACATACACAGACACATATACGCACATGCACACATATATACACACATATAGGATAATTGTATAGATAAATAAATATGAAGATAGCTAGTCTTTTAATTAAATATATATAAAATATATAAAATTAGGATTTTAAGGTTTTTTTTCACATCAAATATATAAAACTAGGATTAGAGTTTTTAGGCTATTTACACATATACTCATATATATATATATATATATATATATATATATATATATATATATATATATATATATATATATATACTATATATATATATATACCTACACATATATATACACATGCATAACATATATACACACATACACATATAATACATATATACATGTTTATACACATGCATACACACATATACATATTTTAGGTCTAGGTCTTTAGGATTATGGTTTTAGGGTTTTTATATACATAAAATTCAATTAAATTTATATAAAAAAATAAAGAGAAAATAAAAACAAATTTGAATATATAAATAAATATAAATATAAAATAGGATAATTATATAGATAAATAAATATGAAAAGAGCTAGTGTTTTAAATAAATAAATTTAATATATATATAATTAAATATATAGAAACAAGATTTTAAGGTTTTTTATCAAATTAAATATAATACACATACACACACACACACACATACATATATATATATATATATATATATATATATATATATATATATATATATATATATATATATATATATATATATATATATATATATATATATATATATATACACATACACATATATATACATACACATATATATATACACATGCATACACATATATAAATGCTTTAGGTCTAGGTCTTTACGATTAGAGTTTTAGGGTTTTTACACATGCATAACATATATACACACATATACATACACATATAATACATATATACATGTATTAAATTTATATAAGGAAAAAATAATGAAGAAGTTAAGAAAGAAAATCTCAATATCTAAAGAAATATATATATACACACACACACACATATATATATATATATATATATATATATATATATGTATATATATATATATATATATATATATATATATATATATATATATATATATATATATATATATATATATATATATATATAGGATAATTGTTTAGATAAATAAATATGAAAAGAGCTAGTGTTTTAAATAAATAAATTAAATATATATAATTAAATCTATAGAAATAGGATTTGAAGGGTTTTTATCAAATTAAATATATATACACATACATATACACATATATATACACATGCATACACACATATAAATGTTTTAGGTCTAGGTCTTTACAATTAGGATTTTAGGGTTTTTACACATGCATAACATATATACACACATATACATACACATATAATACATATATACATGTATATATACATGCATAAACACATATATATATTTCAAGTCTAAATCTTTAGGATTAGGGTTTTAGGGTTTTAACATACATATAATTCAATTACAATACGTGGAGATGCAAAAAAATATTTACAATCCATGGGAATGGACTACACTAAGATTCATGCTTGTCCAAATGATTGCATCCTCTTTCGAAAGGAGTATGAGCATCTCCACATATGTCCAAAGTGTGGAGCAAATAGATTTAGAGAAGACCTTGTAGGTGAAGCAATCCCTGCAAAGGTTCCTTGCCACTTTCCTATCATTCCACAAATTAAGAACATCTTTAGATGCAAATCTATAGTTGAGTTAATATCATGGCATGCAAAGAGCAGGTCAAATGGTGTAATGTGAGTGCTTGTTGACTCTGATGCTTGGAAACACATAGATTGTAAGTGGCCAGAGTTTGCTAGTGAGCCTCGAAACATACATCTAGGCCTAGGTATGGATGGAGTAAATTCATTTGGTTTACGCACCTCTTCATGGATCACACGGCCTATATATGTGGTCAAATATAACATCCCACCATGGTTTGCCAGAAAGAAAGTTCATTTATTATTAGCTCTTATTGTGTGAGGTAAGTATAAGGTAAAATGCACCTCTTGAAGAAACACAACAATGAGGGTAGATAAAAGTGGTTTTCTTCAAGTTGACTCCACAAAATTATGGACAGATGAAAGAGATATATTTATACTTCCCGAACACTGTGGGCAAGTTGTTTTAATACCAGATTCGGAAGAACCAGAGAGGCTATTTGTTTTACAAGTCTCCCCACGTAGTAGAAAAATGTGTGAGAACATAGATGTAGAAGAAAGTCCATCTCTAGTGGACTAAGATTCGTTAGATAGTCGAGGAGGAAGAGATCATTGTCCGAGAAGAAGGGGTCCTTGAAGAAGATGAGATACAAGATGAAACAATAGATGATGATCAAGAGGATGCTGGAGTAGAGGAGTTTTGAATCAAACACTTGTACATACTAATTTTTATTTTTTTTTTGCTATGTTCTTTTGTACACTACCATTTCTCTATATTACCTTTATTATCATATGGCAATTATTTGAGTTCTTTTGTTTTAGAGCATGATGGGAGAAAGTCCTCAAGTCACTCCACATTCCATGAGAGAGGAGCACTTCTTAGAGTTCATATCTCAAGTTACCTCCCGCGTATATGGCCGCTGCATCACAGTACTAGATCGCTCGTGGTAGCACTCCCCTCGGACTCACTCCTGCAAGCCTCACTCCTAACGGCCTCACTCCCATCGGTGTCACTCCTATTGGCATCACTCCTACATGCAGTGCTACTCTTGCTAGAGGTATATCTCCTAGCTTTATGACTCCATTACGACCATCTTCTCAACCATCCCCTAGTGGCTCTAGGAGCGGGAGGATCTAGGAGTAGATCTACAAGTAGGTCTAGGAGGCGGCTGTTGCAGAGATAGTGTAGTGGACATTGTGTCACCCACTTTTACTCCTAGAGCGAGTACCATTGTTGTAGGTACGCCACGTGGTACACCACATGGAACACCACATACACCTTGGGGTGCTCATAACCATGATGATTCCAAGGTGTATAGTATCTGTGATTGAGCTCTGTTGATGGATGCAACCGGAAAGGCCATGCATGTGCATATACAATATCTTTGCTCCATACAATTTGGACACTCTATCATGTTGAAATATAGTGAACAAAATAAAGATCAAAAAAATTATATCATAGAGACGATTTATCAGGAGTTCTAGCCAGCACATGGGCATCCTCTTGTCAGTTCAGAGTGGAATCTGCACACCGCACGTGAAGTTATGTCCCATCGATGATTTGAGGCTCCTGATGCTTTCAGAGCAGGCTTACCAAAGCCTGTATGGTTAGATGCTCAGGAGTGTGATATGATTCACGATGAGCAACAACATGCTCTTGATCGATATTGCCAACACTGAGATGTCATAGCCACACATTTAGATATGGTTGGACCATCATATTTGGGTAGTAATGGATATGACACTATGCATCACAAATTTGTAAGTACCATTTGGTTTATTGAATTTCTTTGTGTTAAGTATTTCATGTATGTTGCTCTAATGTTTTGTATATTTGTTGCAGGAGCTAGCAATGGGTTGTCCTCCAACACGACGAAGGAGGCTTATGGATATCATCATGGATTGGTTGCACTATTGGAGGACTTGGAGGGACGTGGTGCGGTCGTTTCAGGAGAGCATTTGTGATGAGGTAATGAATTTAGAAACTTGGTTTTTACTTGTTGTTTGTAAATCTCATTGAATTTATCTCATTTCATGAATGCTCTTTGTTGTAGGACTCTTGATATGGATGTTTCGATCATTTTGTGCATGTGTATGATAGTGGTGGGCCACAATTTTGTATTTGGCTCATATATGGTTGTGGTGCACCAAAAATTTGTATTTGATTCTTATATGGGAGTGTTTTCCCACATTTTGTATTTGCCTCATATATGATCGTGGTTTGCCACACTCTTGTATATGCTTCATTTATGAAATATATAAATTTTTTTGTACACTGTTCATGGTTCATGGTTCATTCTGATTATCTTTTTTGTGTCTGATAGTATTTTGCTTTATGAAAACATATTTCAATTGCCATTAGAGTAAACATCACATGTACTCAATTTTTTTTGGGCAGAGTGTATTTTCTTTTGATAAAGAACATCATGGTAATGTTCTTGTAGCAAAAGAAAACACAATCTGCCCAAAAAAAATTTGTAGATATGATCCCCTGTATAAGCGACAGTACTCCTAGGATGGTTGCCAGTATAAATGATGATACTCCCAGCAGGCAACAGTATGGACACCGGTATGAGCGTCGGTATTTCTAATGCTTATACTGACGGTCATATCAATGCTTATACCGACAACTATATTGATACCTATGTTTTTGTTCTGATGTGTATATCGACACTTACATTGACATCAGGGCAAAAATGAGTCATCTTTCATTCAATGATTTGTAAATATTGCAAGAAATAAGAAGAGGTCTTCCATAGTGAATAAAAAAATTATCGAGAACACAACAATGGCCCTAATACTCTGTGCTCTGTCACGCTCTCTCCATCGATCTTTGAGGTGTTGAGTATCTAGTGCACTTCTTTGCTGCCGAAGACTATGGATGATGAAGGAAGATGAAAGATTTCAAACATTCATTTAACATTATTCAACTTCCTATGGTGAGTTGGCGTTTTGCATATATACTCGAGTGCAGGACGAAGTGCATATTCATGACAAAAAATCAATATGTTGAAAGGGACAACATTGTATATGTGCTAACCACTAATGAAAGCATACAAATGAAAAAGCTAAATTGGCCATTAAAAGGCCAATTTATGCACATGAGGGTTGAATTACAAGATGGACCAATTTATGCACATGACGAGAAAGTACTTAAAGTACTCTTTACACGAATCCTAACTCGCGTGATGCGTTTTGGGCGTCATAATTAGAGGTACACAAATTTAATCCCATACATATTAGTACCAATTTCATGAAAAATTATAAATAACCAAGAGCATCCCCCACATATGTACATAAGAACGGGAAGAGATTCTAGAAATTAGTTGATGTACTACTATCTTGGAATGTACTCAAAGAGGTACATTTTTATATCAATATACCTTTGTAAAAATCATCAATCAAGAGGAATCCAAAATGAGTTTTATTCGTCTTTGTGTTGATATATTGGTTCTTATCGTTTTTTAATATTTTAACTCATCCCCTTGGGTATGATGTTTCCATGGCATCATACATTTGTATAATAAATGTTTTGAAAGGTTGTGCTGCAAAGATATATGCATACATAGTGATCATAGATATACTATACAAGTGAGATCGACTCTTGAAGCTAATAATATAGCTTCAAAAGCGGAATTATACGAAAATCTTAACTAATTCCTATATTATAGAGTCTAATTACCAATCAATCAACTCAACTCTTGGTGAGTTCAAAATGGGAATATTCATGTAGAACTAGATTTTACTGAAACTCATAACGTTTTGCCTTCAATGTGTTTGGTGATCGCTAGTACTTCATATGAATAAATGCTCCCCAACCTTGGATCTTAACTTTAAACATTGATATCATCCAAAATATATACCATGTTTCAATGGATGATATTGGCATGCATGATATCTTCTCATAGTCCAACAGTTTCTTATTTTATATGGAAACTCTTCAAAGAATGGCTAATTCTTAGGGATGGATGATATATTTTCTTCCATGTATGGTGACTCTCCTCATTTCTATTTTGCAAAGTTCAATTTTTTCTGTTTCCATCAGCCATACATAATTCAATTTGTTATCATTGATTTGTGACTTTTGATTTGAGAAAAAAACCACTACATCCTTAACTATATCCATTTGCGAACATTATACGTATATGAAAAAACTTTTCATCACCTATGATTTTGTGTTGTATTGAACATTTGTAAGGCCATCGTGTTCATGTAAAGTCAATAATGCAGTATCCAATTGGAGTTACATGTTGGATGAAGGTTAACATATTGGACCATTTATAGCTTGTAGATCAATTATATAGACTTATATCACTACTGATTGATATTTTTATCATAACAGTTTTAATCCATGTTGAGCGTCAAGGTCGTTTAACTTCTGACCGCTTTTGGGGGATCCAAGGAGTTAAGTTTGCATATATCAGTTGAACTCCAACCCCCAAAATTGGATATGAATAATATATTTTCCATTTTCTATCAACAAACTGGTTCATTGGCTTCTCATTAGATGGATCAATAGACCATGTGTATCACACCACATATAGATACCAAGCCACTATGTGGATAAAGGCTATCCATGTACAATCAATCATCCATGTCTTGCGCTAGTCCAAACTATGAGTTTGGCAAGCACACATCTACCTTACCTTGTAATCTCTCGCATAGAGTTACCCAGATCACCATTTAAGCTCAACCTTAAACTCTTTTACTAAACTCATCTCTCATGTGTAATTGTTTTCTTAAACACATTTATTCTCATCAATCAAATTCAAAGAATCATGAGGAAAATCATGAACTTGTTTAGATATCAAGCTCAACATGTGATAATCAAGGATGAAAAATATCACTTTTCGTCTCTCTGACATGTATAGTGCTTATGCTCATATATTTCAGCGATACTTTATTGAACTTTACTAGATTTATCTACCGAAAGTGATGGCACATTTTTGTCTTGCCAGCTCACTCATTCACGGACATTAGGTTTTTCCTTATGTAGTGTTATTTATATATTTTACTAGTTGTATTGTTGTATTAGTTCATTCTTGTATATTCTCTTTATGTAATAGAGTGAGAAGAAGAAGATCATTCTTCCTTGCCTCAAATTTTGTGTGCTCCTGTCTTTCTATGTGAGAGTGTGTGGGATCTCTCTTCATTATCTCCTTTCTCTTGA